>CM033472.1:221094306-221306956 GCA_019447015.1 Hymenochirus boettgeri | reverse complement strand
CTGGGGTTTCTATAAAAGTGAGGAAGGGCATTCGGTGCCTCACTACTAGGGTTTTTATAAAAGTGAGGAAGGGCTTTCAGTGCCTCGCTACTGGGGTTTCTATAAAACTGAGGGGATTTGGTGCCTCACTACTGGGGTTTCTATAAAAGTGAGGAAGGGCATTCAGCAAATCCCTCAGTTTATAGAAACCCCAGTAGTCGAGGCACTGAAAGCCCTTCCTCACTTTATTAAAAACCCTAGTAGGAGGCACCGAATGCCTTCCTCACTTTTATAGAAACCCCAGTAGTGCGGAACAAAGCCCTTCCTCACTTTTATAGAAACCCTGTAGTGAGGCACGAATGCCCTTCCTCACTTTCATAGAAACCCCCAGTAGTGAGGCACTGAATCCCTTCCTCACTTTTATAGAAACCCCAGTAGTGAGGCACCGAATCCTTCCTCACTTTTATAGAAAACCCTAGTAGTGAGGCACCAAATCCCTTCCTCACTTTTATAAAACCCCAGTAGTGAGGCACCGAATCCCCTTCCTTACTTTATAGAAACCCCAGTAGTGAGGCACCGAATCCCCTCTACTTTAAGAAACCCCAGTAGTGAAGCACACGAATCCCCTCTCACTTTTTAAAAAAGAAAAAGACCCGACCAAAAAACACCCAGTAGTAAGGCACTGAATCCCTTCCTCACTTTTACGAAACCCCAGTAGTGAGGCATCGAATCCCTTCCTCAATTTTATAGAAGCCCCAGTAGTGAGGCACCAAATCCCCTTCCTCACTTTTATAAAAACCCCAGTAGTGAGGCACCGAATCCCCTTCCTTACTTTTATAGAAACCCCAGTAGTGAGGCCTGAATGCCTTCTCACTTTTATAGAAACCCCAGTAGTGAGGCACTGAATGCCCTTCCTCACATTTATAGAAACCCCAGTAGTGAGGCACCCACAATCCCCTTCTCAGTTTTATAGAAACCCCAGTAGTGAGGCACTGAAAGCTCCTCACTTTTATAAAAACCCCAGTAGTGAGGCACCGAATGCCCTTCCTCACTTTTATAGAAACCCCAGTGTAAGGCATAATGCCCTTCTCACTTTATAGACCCAGTAGTGAGGCACGAATCCCTTCCTCACTTTTATAGAAACCCCAGTAGTGAGGCACGAATCCCCTTCCTCACTTTTATAGAAACCCCCGTAGTGAGGCACCAAATCCCTTCCTCACTTTTATAGAAACCCCAGTAGTGAGGCACTGAATGCCCTTCCTCACTTTTATAGAAACCCCAGTAGTGAGGCACTGAATGCCCTTCCTCACTTTCATGAAACCCCAGTAGTGAGGCAACGAATCCCCTCCTCACTTTTATAGAAACCCCAGTAGTGAGGCAAGAATGCCCCTCTCACTTTATAGAAACCCCAGTAGTGAGGCACTGAATGCCCTTCCTCACTTTTATAGAAACCCCAGTAGTGAGGCACCAAACCCCTCAGTTTTATAGAAACCCCAGTAGCGAGGCACATGAAAGCCCTTCCTCACTTTTATAAAAAACCTAGTAGTGAGGCACGAATGCCCTTCCTCACTTTTATAGAAAACCCCAGTAGTGCGGCAACGAAAGCCCTTCCTCACTTTTAGAAACCTAGTAGTGAGGCACTGAATGCCCTTCCTCACTTTCATAGAAACCCCAGTAGTGAGGCACTGAATCCCCTCTCACTTTTATAGAAACCCCAGTAGTGAGGCACCGAATCCCCTTCCTCACTTTTATGAAACCCCAGTAGTGAGGCACCAAATCCCCTTCCTCACTTTTATAAAAACCCCAGTAGTGAGGCAACCGAATCCCTCCTTACTTTATAGAAACCCCAGTAGTGAGGCACCGAATCCCCTTCCTTACTTTTATAGAAACCCCAGTAGTGAAGCACCGAATCCCCTACTACTTTATAGAAAACCCCAGTAGTAAGGCACTGAATCCCCTTCCTCACTTTTATCGAAACCCCAGTAGTGAGGCATCGAATCCCCTTCTCAATTTTATAGAAGCCCCAGTAGTGAGGCACCAAATCCCCTTCCTCACTTTATAAAAACCCCAGTAGTGAGGCACCGAATCCCCTTCCTTACTTTTATAGAACCCAGTAGTGAGGCACTGAATGCCCCTTCCTCACTTTTATAGAAACCCCATAGTGAGGCACTGAATGCCCTTCCTCAATATAGAAACCCCAGTAGTGAGGCACCAAATCCCCTTTCTCAGTTTATAGAAACCCCAGTAGTGAGGCACTGAAAGCCCTTCCTCACTTTTATAAAAACCCCAGTAGTGAGGCACCGAATGCCCTTCCTCACTTTTATAGAAACCCCAGTAGTAAGGCACTGAATGCCCTTCCTCACTTTTATAGAAACCCCAGTAGTGCGGCAACGAAAGCCCTTCCTCACTTTTATAGAAACCCTAGTAGTGAGGCACTGAATGCCCTTCCTCACTTTCATAGAAACCCCAGTAGTGAGGCACTGATGCCCTTCCTCACTTTATAGAAACCCCAGTAGTGAGGCACCGAATCCCCTTACTCACTTTCATAGAAACCCCAGTAGTGAGTCACTGAATCCCCTTCCTCAATTTATAGAAACCCCAGTAGTGAGGCACTGAACTCCCTTCCTCACTATAGAAACCCCAGTGAAGCCCGAATCCCCTACTACATTTATAGAAACAACCCCAGTAGTAAGGCACTGAATGCCTTCCTCACTTTTATAGAACCCCAGTAGTGAGGCACTGAATGCCCTTCCTCACTTTTATAGAAACTTAGTAGTGAGGCACTGAATTCCCTTCCTCACTTCATAGAAACCGCAGTAGTGAGGCACTGAATACCCTTCCTCATTTTATAGAAACCCAGTAGTGAGGAGGCACCGAATCCCCTTCCTCACTTTTAAAGAAACCCCAGTAAAGCATGATATACCTACTAGTATATTCACTAGTACATTAACTTCATCCAGAGGTAGAATATTTGTAAAAACATACAAATCTTTTTGATTTTGTCAAAACCGAACTTCCACCATCAAATATATATTATGATTAGAATGAAATGGTTGTTTTATGTATTTTTTCCAATCTTAGAGTAATAAAATATAGTTTAATTTAAAGGGGAACCAAACCTTCATAACAACTGTCTAAAAATAGTGCAGAAAAGGCTTTTTAAGGAATAGTTCACTGAGCAAGTAAACTACTCCTTTAGTGAATTCATTGAGAACAGGAGGTAAAGGAGCTATGCTTTACTCCTGTTTTTGAATTATTCTAACAGCTGAAAATCAACAGAATCTACCTCTTGTGCGATCCACCGACGTTCTCTCTGACAGGTTCCAACTGTTTCCAGCTTTACTTTACCAGTTAGGAATTGTCAAGGAGAAGTCAGCAGTGGATTGTGCAAGAGGTAAATTTCAGAATGCATTTCGACCAGGCCCATTTCAATTCGGAAAAAAAATCAATGAAAGTCTATGGGAACGAAGGGGAAAAAAAGTGTACAAATGCATATCAACACAGTTATTATGTGTTTGTATGCGGTTTTCTACCAGAAATGACATGTGAGCAGTTAAATCCTGTGAGCAGTTAAATGGGTGTAAATGTCCATAAACAATGTTTTCTGTACCTTTTCCATTTTGTAGTGTAAACGTAGAAAGCAGAAATGAGCCATGAAGGTATATAGGTAATTGGTATGGGGCAAATCCTGTATATGTTGATTTTAGTAGAGACATGTGGTGGAACTACTAGGGAGGAAGTAGATCTTAGGACTTACCCAAAGCTTCCTCTCTCTCCTTTAACATTCTTATATATTCTTTGTGCCTCTGTAGGAAATCAAGAATGTAAAAATGAACTTTAGAATACTTTAAAGGCAAACACACCTTATTTTAAAGCAATGATGACATTTAATTTTTTTCTCTGTTGGGTTAAATTAATGTTCTTAGGTATATGTGTGCACAGTACTTCTGCTTAAGCCGCGGACACAGTACAGCGCACTGTATCCTGAGCGGAAACGTGTCCGAAAAAAGGAGATTTTGTTTACCTGTAAATCCTTTTCTCGAGGCCATAGGGGGACCCAGGCACTGTAGGGGTTAAGTGCTTCACTCTAGGAAGGGTAACAAGGTAAGGAACAGAATTACTGGAAAGGGTAACAAGGTAAGGAGCGGGATACTGGAACGGGTAAACAGGGTAAGGAGCGGGATACTGGAAAGGGTAAAAGGTAAGGATCAGGATACTGGAATGGGTAACAAGGTAAGGAGCGGGATACTTGAATGGAGAAAAATGTAGAGCAGGATACTGGACATGAATAACAAGGTAAGAGTGGGATACCGGAACAGATACAAGGTAAGGAGCATGACAACTCGAACGGATAAACAAGGTAAGGACAGAATATTGGAATCGATAACAGGTAAGGAGCTGGATAATGGAACGGGTAACACAAGCAGGATACTGGAAAGGTTAACAAGTGAACAGAATACTGGAAAGGGTAACAAGTTAAGGAACAGAAATACTGGAAAGGGTAAAAAGGTAAGGAGCAGGATACTGGAACAGGTAACAAGGTAATGAGCGGGATACTGGAAACAGGTAACAAGGTAAAGGAGCGGGATACTGGAACGGGTAACAAGGTAAGGAGCGGCACGCGGAATACTGAACGGGTAACAAGGTAAGGAGCGGCACGCGGAAATACGGAACGGGAACAGGTAAGGAGCGGCATACTGGAACGGGTAACATGGTAAGGAGCAGAACTGGAAACGGGTAACAGGTAAGGAGGTGGATATTGGAACGGTTGACAAGGTAAGGAGCGAGATACCGGAACGGGTAACAAGGTAAGGCGCGAGATACCGGGGACGGGTAACAAGGTAAGGAGCGAGTACCGGAACGGGTAACAAGGTAAGGAGCGAGATACCGGAACGGGTAACAAGGGAAGGAGCGAGATACCGGACGGTGTAACAAGATAAGGAGCGGGATACCGGAACGGTTGACAAGGTAAAGAGGGGATACCGGAACGGGTAACAAGGTAAGAAACGGGATACCGGAACGGGTACATGGTAAGGGCAGGTACCGGAAGGGTAACAAGGTAAGAAACGGGATACCGGAACGGGTAACATGGTAAGGAGCGGGATACGGAACGGGTAACAAGGTAAGAAACGGGATAACGGAACGGGTAACAAGGTAAGGAGCAGGATACTGGAACGGGTAACAAGGTAAGGAGCAGGATACTGGAACGGGTAACATGGTAAGGAGCAGATACTGGAACGGGTAACAAGGTAAGGAGCGGCATACTGGAACGGGTTAACATGGTAAGAGCAGATAACTGGAACGGGTAACAAATGGTAAGGAGGTGGATACTGGAACGGGTAACAAGGTAAGGAGCAGGATACCGGACGGGTAACAAGGTAAGGAGCAGGATACGGAAGGGTAAAAAGGTAAGGAGCAGGATACCGGAACGGGTAACAAGGTAAGGAGCGGCATACTGGAACGGGTAACTGGTAAGGAGCAATACTGGAACGGGTACACAGGTAAGGAGGTGGATACTGAACGGGTAACAAGGTAAGGAGCAGGATACCGGAACGGGTAAAAGGTAAGGAGCGAGATACCGGAACGGGTAACAAGATAAGGAGCGGAATACCGGAACGGTTGACAAGGTAAAGAGCGGGATACAGGAACGGGTAACATGGTAAGGAGCAGTATTACTGGAAAGGGTAACAAGGTAAGTGGCAGAGTGCTGGGTGCAGACAGAGGAAGGTAACTGAATACATGGTAAATGCACAAGAGACAGGAGTAGAAAGTCCCTAGAATCAGGGACCTGCCTGAAGGACTGCAGTTTTTTTTTCTTTAATGGTCGCGGCGCATTGAATCACGATGCCGCGGGGCCTTTCACGACGCGTGACGTCATTGCTACGGGCGTCGGAGCCCGGAGAGGAAGCTGGTAAGTTCCTAATTACAGAGTTTTACTACACAAAAATTATTAGTCTGTTATTTCAAGTCTTGTCGTCTCCACCACCCCCTGTCAGTCATGTTACAGCGATGTGTATTGACCGGACTTCCACATCCACGCTGCTTGTACATGTGGGGAAACAGCAAGATGGGAAGTCCGTAACGGGTGGAGGGACCCGCCGCCTTGGTGTTTAATGCTGACAGGTGGGTGGATATTATTACTGTGACCCCTGGTTAAACACGATATGGTGGAAATAATCTCAGAGACCATGGGATATATCCTTTAGCAATTTATATAGCACATCCAAAACTTGTGCATCCCTTTATACAGCTTTACAGGTTATAGTGGGTCCCATATCCAGTACTAGTCCCATATCTCCATGGAGATTATTATAATACAGAATATCACACATATTATAGTATTATTATAATACAGAATATCACAATACGTATTATTATAATACAGAATATCACAATAAAGTAATTATAATACAGGATATCACAATAAAGTATTATGAATACAGGATATCAAATTAAAGTATTATATATACAGGATATCACAATAAAGTATTATTATAATACAGGAATCACAATATAGTATATTATATCATAAGGATATCAAATATAGTGTTATTATAATACAGAATATAACAATTATGTGGTTTATTATAATACAGAATATCACAATATAATGGGTATAATTATAATACAGATATCACAATATAGTGTAATAATAGAGAATATATCAATAAGTGTTATTATAATTCAGAATATCACAATATAGTGGTATTATAATACAGAAATAATAATATAGTGGTATTATAATACAGAATAAACAATATAGTGGTATTATTATAATACAGAATATAACAATATAGTGTTATTATTATAATACAGAATATCACAATATAGTATCTGTTGTATCAATTAGATACTGGACTTGAAGTTTAGTTCTTGAAGACGTTTCGCTAGTCATCCGACTGGCTTTCTCAATTCAGAATGACTTGTACAAGAATCTGTGGCAATTACCCTGGAAAATCCCAATTAGCATATCACAGCCAGGTGTTAAGTGCGTGATCGCATAGTGGCTAAGATTGGTGTTATAGGAACGCCCAGGGTAAGGTGTCAAAACAGCATTGTACATGGCAGACATTGGTGTCAACCCCCCCCCCCCATCTCTATTATGCTTGGTTTCTTTATTTTCACATAATGGCCTCCTTGACACCTCTTGAACCAGTCACGTTCTTTGCCAATATGTTAACATTACAATCTTCAAAGGTATGTCCTTTATCATTAAGCTGAGTCCTGACCCGAGGATTGGCTCTTCTGTGCTGGGCCATACGTTCATTCAGTTGCTGTTGGTCTCCCCCACATACAAATCAGAGCATTCTTCACTGCAATGCAATGCAATATGATGTCGCTTTTCTTGTGTTTGGTATTGGGTCTTCGGATGTACCAATTGCTGCTTCAGTGTGTGTTGATTTAAAGCAAACAGGAATACAGTGTTTTGAAAAATTTCTTAATTTCTCGGAGACCCTGCTACATATGGATGATCATGTTCTTCCTCCTGTGTTGCTTTTCCCCTCATGTTGGTATTCGTGTTCTTTTCTTCCTTCATTTTTTGACAAAGGCCCAGTGCGGATATCCACAAGTTTTAGGGCTGCTATGAGATGTTTCATTCTTTAGCTTTCACTTTCTGTGCTAGTGGGGAAGTTCAGCTTGTTGTTGCAGGGTTCTGATGACACCCAGCTTGTGATCTAAAGGGTGGTGGGAGTCAAACATCAAATACTGATCTGTGTGTGTTGGTTTCTGTAAACCTCTACTTCCAGTTTACCATTTTCCTTGACTTCTACCAAGCAGTCCAAGAAAGCCAGTGTTGTTTGTACCCCTTCCCTTGTTAAATTTGATGTGTTCTGTGAAAGCTGTACTTCTTTCTGGGGATTTTAACCCAGGTGTCATCCACATATCTGAACCAGTGGCTGGGTATTATGCCTTAAAGGTATTAAGCTCCTGTTTTTCTACCTCCTCCATGTAAAGGTGGGCCACAATGGGGTGAAACTGGAGATCCCATAGCAATCCATGTTTTTGCTATAGAACATATCCCTGTATTTGAAAAAGTTGGTATTCAGGCACAAGTCCAGTAAGGAACACACCGGTTCTGGGTTGAGATCAGTTCTGTGGTAAGAGTGCTGTTTTGGCCTATCCGTTTTTTCAACATATCAACCGCCTCATTGGTGGGTATACAGGTGAAGAGAGATGTCACCTCATAAGACACCATAGTTTCTTCTGCACCGAGTACTATTTCGTCAATCTTGGTGAAATCCTGAGAGTCTGGATGTGATGCATTAGAACTTCCCACCAATCGCCCTAAGATGTTGGTAGGTATTTTGCCACCTTGTATGTTACAGAGTTGGATGTTGCTGACTATAGGTCTTGGCGTGGCCCCTTCCTTATGTATCTTTGGGAGTCAATATATGCATGGATGTGCCTTGCCAGGGTAGAGGCGATGATACATGCTGATCAATGGCTTATCCTTTTGAAGCTGGTGTAGTGTGAGTCTATGACCCTTTTCTTGTAACAGCTGGTGGGATCCCTTGTTAAGGCCTCATATATGTTGTTATCGGCCAGGAGCATGGTCACCTTAGCATGGTAGTCTGAGGTGTTGAGTACCATTGTGCATCTTCCCTTGTCTGCCGGGTAGAATGGTGATACTGGAATCTTTCTTGAGGGATGTTATGGCTCTTCTTTCTGTGTGGTCAGGTTAGATGAAGGAGTTTAGCACTGGCTAAGGCTGCAGATACCTTAAGGCGAAGTTGTTCTGCCTCACTCTGTGGACCTTGTTATTGTGGATTGAGGCTTCTGTGGGCGCTTATAATATCCACCACAGGGGTGGCTTTAGGATTGATGGCAAAATTCAAGCCCTAAGCAAGGACTTCATTTCTGGCTGGGTCAGGGTCCTGTTAGACAAGTTTCTTACCCATTTTCCTGTTTGATGAAGTGACAATTTCCTCCTTTTGTATCCAAGGTAGTAGTTCTCCTTTGGGGGTGTTCTTGGATGACAGAATAGAGAAATGTTCTGTTGCCTTGTTTGCCCTTACAGTGCGAGAAGCGTGTGCTTGTAGGTGAACTCCATCACTCTTTTCCATATGCCACAGGTAGCTATCTGTGAGGCCAGGTTCTGTTCTAGTTGACTAATGTTGTGCATTAAAGCATCAAACTGTAAAATGCGTCTGCCATACTCGTTCATTTAGGAGCTGTGTTTGAGCCTTTTGCAGTATCTGTTTGGCTCTGATGCCTTTAACTGTGGAATCCAGACGTATGCGCATGGTACTAGCCTTTGTTGTCTGCATCAGAGGTTAAATTGCAGGTGGTTTCTGTAGTCTGCCAGTTTCCTTGATGTCTTTTCATTATACCGTACAAGTTTGAGGGTTTTCTCCCCAAAATGATTTGAAAAATGCTTGTGAAGGTTCTCATTCATCTAGGTCCTGGTATATCTGTATATTCAATTAGATCAACTGGACTTGAAGTTTAGTTCTGAAGACGTTTCCCTATTATCCGACTTGCTTTCTCAATTCAGAATGACTGCCAACAGATTCTTGTACAAGTCATAGAAAAGATAATCAATGCACATTCTAGGCCCCATACAATATCATATTATCTGCACAATGGCATACTTTATAAACAAAGGGGTTTTAGTTACAATTACGTGTCACATGAATGAAAGCCTTCCAACCACGTCAAGGTAACCCCAGTCTGGAAGGTCCTAACGTCTAACCTTTTCAGTTTCTTTACTTCAATTACGATTAGCAAACTTTTGCATTTCTCATTCTTACACACTGGATCCATATAACAGGCTCTCTCCCTTCCCCCTCAGCCCTTAGGATTTTTAAAATGAGGGAAGAGGCCATCCAGTGCTTTATATTAAAGGCAGAGGACCTCCCATTAAAGGGGCCTTTAATTCTTGTATTGTATGTATTTATTGGGAGGCTTGGTCAAGCCTCCATGTGGTAATAGCACCCCCAACACGCCCTTTAATGGGGGTCCTCTGCCTTTAATATAAAGCACTGGATGGCCTCTTCCCTCATTTTAAAAAGCCTAAGGGCTGAGGGGGAAGGGAAAGAGCCTGTTATATGGATCCAGTGTGTAAGAATGAGAAATGCAAAAGTTTGCTAATTGTAATTGAAGTAAAAGAAATTGAAAAGGTTAGAAGTTAGGACCTTCCAGACTGGGGTTACCTTGACGTGGTTGGAAGGCTTTTCATTCATGTGATCACAGTAATGTATACTAAAACCCCTTTGTTTATAAAAGTGCCAGGGTGCAGATAATATGATATTGTATGGGGCCTAGGAATGTGCATTGATATTTTCTATGTTTGTATTAATGTTTTGACCAGATCAGTAGCACTTCCGCTAAATGTAGTTGTAAATTAGCCTAATTGGAGTGCTTCCACAATTCTTGTTATTCTTGTACAAGTCATTCTGAATTGAGAAAGCCAGTCGGAGGACTAGGGAAACGTCTATAAGAACCAAACTTCAAGTCCAGTTGATCTAATTGAATACAACAGATATACCATGACCTGGATGAATGAGAACTTCACAAGCATACATTAGTGTGTATAATTATAATACAGAATATCACAATAAAGTGTTATTATTATAATACAGAATATCACAATAAAGTGTTATTATTATAATACAGAATATCACAATATAGTGTTGTTATTATTATAATACAGAATATCACAATATAGTGTTATTATTATAATACAGAATATCACAATGTAGTGGTAATATTATAATACAGAATATCACCATGTAGTGTTATCATTATAATACAGAATATCACAATGTAGTGGTATTATTATAATACAGAATATCACAATATAGTGGTATTATTATAATACAGAATATCACAATATAGTGGTATTATAATACAGAATATAACAATATAGTGTTATTATAATACAGAATATAACAATATAGTGGTATTATAATACAGAATATAACAATATAGTGGTATTATAATAGAATATCACAATATAGTGGTATTGTAATACAGAATATAACAATATTGTGGTATTATAATACAGAATATCACAACATAGTGGTATTATTATAATACAGAATATCACAATATAGTGTTATTATAATACAGAATATCACAACATAGTGGTATTATAATACAGAATATCACAACATTAATACAAAACCTCGGCTTATACTTGAGTATTTACGGTATCAGAATATAGTGGTATAATTGGAAAACAGAATATCGCAATATAGTGATATTATTGGAATACAGAATATCACAATATAGTGGTATTATTGAAATACAGAATATCGCAATATAGTGATATTATTGGAATACAGAATATCACAATATAGTGGTATTAAATAGTTGCCCTTTAAATGGACAGCAGAATTCTCATAAAGTAGTCCCATACAGTAATGGCCAAATCCATTTAAAAGACAACATCCTCAAAATAATACAGAATTAGACAATCTTTTTAACAATAGCTATCATCCTCCTGATTATGTATTGTTTTGAGGCATTAGTTGCCTTTTAAATGGACAGTAATCCCATAAAGTACCGTAACTTTGAATTCCTTGGCACTCCAGATGGAAACTAAACAACTAAAGCATACTGGGAGTTCTAGTTTTCAATACAAAACCTCGGCTTATACTTCAGTATATACGGTATCGGAATATAGTGGTATTATTGGAAAACAGAATATCGCAACATAGTGGCATTTCATGTATCTTCTTTTATCTTTTATTCTTTACAGTCAATGTTTTATAATTGTAGCAAAATACTGCTGTCTATATCTATCTGTTTCTAGCATTAGAGCCATATTGGTTTAGAGGGGGTTTTGTACTGATGGTGTAAAAACTGTGGTTGGGAAATTAAATTAAAGGGTATGTCCACCCAAAAATAAACTTTTTATATGTTCTTTATATAATAGCACCAACCTCAAACGCCATGTTCATTTTTCTCAAAATCATTTGCTTTGCCTGATATTTAATGAGATATATATCAGGCTGCACTTCCTCTCCACTTCCACTTTAGATGACCCCGAGATGCAGCTTAGAAAAAAAAAAAAATTCTTGCCTGTGTTTGTGTGTGTCTCTCTCTCTATCTCTCTCTCTGGGCTGGCTGGCTGCAGCTGTTGATCCTGGATTTCTTCAGTACACATAACTTTACAGCTGTGATTGGTTGAGAGGGAAAATCCAGGGATCCAGGGGTCAGACCATTACTGATGCAACTTCCTCTGTTCTCACTGCTGGATGCTAACAGACATGCTCAAGAACATGAAAAGAACAGAGGCAAGGTAATGTAACCTGTCTCTGTTCATCGCTGTATTGGTCCATGCTGCAGGATTAAGCCAGCTACAAAGGTCTGTAACTTTTGAACCACTGGACCGATTTACATGCTGTAAAGTTTGTTTTGGAGCACTTATTTGGGCCAAATAAATATAAAAAGTTAGTTTTGGGGGTGGACTTGCCCTTTAAGGGCTAGGCCAAATAACAGCACTGCAATAACCTGCAATGCGATTGTAATCTGATTACCTGTTAAAAAGCATACACTAGTGTTGGGCAATTGTCCTGGCCACACTTGGTGCACTGTGATCCATCTTACGGAGTGAACAACATTGTGTGCCGTCAGCCTAAAGAAATTGTTCCATTTCTCCTTCTGTGTATTCAGAAACTACAGTACACTTTATCGGATTTGGCAGAATGTTTCTCTTTTGATAACCTTTCCTTAGAAAGATTTTTCATCTCTGTTTGTTTTTAAGAAAATCAGAATTTGTATACTTTATAATTGAAAACACCTTGGATTTGGTGCAGAGACGAGTAGAATGGGGAGAAAAAGGCAGAAAAAAGGCCCAGTCAGTCGTCGTGAACTTGTTTTTGATGAGGAGAAGAGAAGGTGAGTGAGTAATGGGTAATTGTGCTGTTTACTTTAAGAGCTGTTTTCTTTAAGAGCATGTCCACCCTAAAACTGTAATTCTTACACACACCCCACATGTGTATTAAAGGGTCACTGAACTTCCCTTTCTTTTTCTGGCTGGTATTCCTGTGGATAACTGTTGTATTTGCAGATTGTATTGTATGCATTAGAGTGGTGTTGCATTGCAAAAATGATGGTAGTAAGTCTGCCACACTTGTTTTTTTTTTGCTTGCAGGGAATACCTGACAGGCTTCCACAAGAGAAAGATGCAAAGGAGAAAGGCAGCTGTGGAGGAAATCAAGCAGAAGATTAAAGAAGAACAGAAGAAAATGAGAGAAGAGGTAATGTGCTTAAGGTAGACGTACACCACAGCCCTTGAAATGCTCTTTGTGATACTGTATGTACCAACTGTATGATCAAAAAATAGTGTGAAATAGCCATACAGCAACTGGATACCTCATTGCAGCCACCCAGATATAATTTATCCCACATAAAATGGAAATACTAACAGACTGATTAGAGGTTGCATCTGAATAAGGGATATGCTGTGTAAAGGGGGAAATTAGGCATATGTACAACAATTTATATATGCTTGCTCATTCATCCAGGTCATGGTTTATCTGTTGTATTCAGTTAGATCAACTGGACTTAAAGTTTAGTTCTTGAAGAGGTTTTGCTAGTCATCTGACTGGCTTTCTCAATTCAGAATGACTTGTACAATTGCCAACAGATTCTAGTACAAGTCATTCTGAATTGAGAAAGCCAGTCGGATGACTAGCAAAACTTCTTCAAGAACTAAACTTTAAGTCCAGTTGATCTAACTGAATACAACAGATATAACAATTTATATAATTTAATGCATGATTCATTAAAGGAATAATTCACACAAAAAGTGAACTATTCCTTTAAAGCAGTGATTGAAGACCAGGAGTTAAAGGACCCATTCCTTACCTTTAATTCTTCAGTCACTTGACCAGGATCCAGGATGGAAGGCGAGTATATGTACCACCGCGGCTCAGTTGAGAATTGCTGACCGCTTCCTGGTTTTAATTTACTATAATGTGCATTATCGTGCATGTGCGCTATAGTGAAACTAAACCAGGAAGCGTCCGGGACTTGTCAATGGAGCAGCGATAGATCATGCTCAAGGTAAATATACTCACCTTCCATCCTGGATCTGGTCAAGTGATTGAAGAGCGGAAAGTAAGGAATAGGTCCTTTTTCCTCCCGGTCTTCAATCACTACTTTTGAGGATTAGTTCACTTTTTGTGTGAACTATTCCTTTAATGGTTAGTTTTTTTCCCTACTTGGTCCAGCTATTACAATTTGCATGCAGATAGGAGTGGAATACAATAAAATTTGCCTTTATGATGTGTTAATATACATAGTTTATAGTGTGCATTTCTCCTCTTTTTCTTGAAAGAAAGCACAAACTAGAAGCTACGGTCAAACCCCTCTAATTCTGTGCAACCTTGCAGAGTGAAGTGTGTATAATATGCGGCCTTGTTTTGTACTTAGTAATGGGTTTTGCTTTTCTGGCCGCTCTAATCAATTTTCTTGTGCAGATCTGATGCCGCCGATAACAGATGTCAAAATTGCGCACAAGCGTTCGGTAACGGTTGAAATGCGCTGCTTTCTCTCATCAGCCAAGGTGAGACCCAGGCACTGTAGGGGTTAAGTGCTTCACCTCTAGGAGCGGACACTTGAGAGTTAAAATTTTCACAGGCTCAGGTGCTCCTCCCCCTGCCTTATATGGCTGTGCACCATGAGTCTGCTCCAGTTCTTCAAGTGTCCGCTCAGGAGTTGGACCACTTTACCTCTGCAGTAAGAAGATTCGGAGACAGATCATGGGAACAGCTGGATCCTATTCCTTTCCAGCTCTTCCCCAACACACAGTACGCAGCAGGGGGCTATTCACCCACTGCTCGCTGCTATGGTACCTGCTTGGCTTGGATTCATATGGAAGGACATATACAGTGCAGTCCAGGATTCAGGTACCGATTGTACCCCTCTCTTCCCTAAGAGTTCGGGGATTTTTCAATCAGAGCATCCGCTGGGCACCTATAGAAGGTCCCCTGGTCCTCCACTTACCCCTCTCCTTCCTGGAGTGTCGGACCCCTGTTTTTCGGCAGGCACTGGCTGGCCATCTATTGGAAGGACCCCCAGTCCTTTACAGCGTGGGCGGGAGTCTTCTCTCTGTCGGCGGGAACTTTAGCTTCCGGCCGTGAGTAGCGGGGGCGGGACTTCCGGTTTCTCCGGTCTCTGCTCTCTATCCTCTCTGTCGGCTGCCGATTCAGGACCCTACAGGCTCAGGTTATTCTCTCCCTCGCCTCTGGTTGCGTTCCTGCTTCCTTTTTCTTCTCTGCCTTGCAGTTTTTCCTCCTTTTTTCATCTCTGTAGGAAGTTGGATATAAAAAAAAAAAAAAGTTTTTTCTTTATCATAGCTCTCTGTTTCTAGTGGTCAGGCTGAGTTCTAATTACCATGGCCGATAAAGGGTCGCTCCCGCCCCGCCAAAAGGGGAACAGGTCTACTGTCACTACCTCCTACGTGTGCGCAGTATGTCAATCTAAATTACCCTCTGGCCACTCGGGCCCCAGATGTGCCTCGTGTAATGCTGCCCATGAGTCATCCCTTGCCGCCAGTGCGACTGACCCAGAGCCCTCCTGGGCAAGATCAATTCGAGAATCGCTCGATTCTCTTAGATCCTCAGCGACAGGGTCCGCCCAAGACGCTGCCCCCCAGATCTCCCAACAGGAGAACGAACCAGCGTGGGCTAAATCGCTAGCTTCTTCTGTGTCTGCTTTGTCTACCTCTATTTCGCAGGTATTACGATCTGGACAGCTCGTGGCCGCAGACAGGGCGTGCAGACCGCCTAGACCTCAAGAGCTTACCTCCTTTGCGGTTGAGGACTCAACCCAGGACGAGGACGACACCCCTGAGGAAGGTGAGCTGGAGTATGACGCACCGGAACAAGAACCGCAGACAACCTTTACGGCTGAAGCGATTGACTCACTTATAAGGTCAGTACTTAATGCCCTTAATATTCAGGATTCTGAATCTCAGGAGGACCCGTCAAAATCCCTTTTCTCCAGGGCCAAAATATCTTCCGCCCAATTTCCATCATATGAGCAACTGGACAAAATTGTCCTGCACGAATGGTCGGCTCCCGAACGTCGCCCGCAGCTATCTCGCCATTTCAATGCTATGTTCCCTTTCCCCAAATCCGACATAGATAGATGGTCCTCTCCTCCCATAGTTGATCCCCCAGTAGCTCGCTTATCCCGAGCTACAACTATTCCGCTGTCTGAGGCAGCCACTTTTAAGGACCATAATGATAGGCGTATAGAGGCCTTTCTTAAACTATCCTTTTCAGCAGCAGGGGCAGACCTACGCCCCACCTTTGCGTCAGCATGGGCGGCTAAGGCCATGGAAGTCTGGCTGAGCCAGCTCTATCAAGAGATCTCATCAGATCCGACTAAGGCCCACCTCATAGATGTGATCCAGGACTTGTCCGATGCCGCAGTGTACATTGGGGATGCGGCATTAGACTCAAGCAGGCTCATAGCGAGGGCCTCTGCGTCCGCGGTAGCCTCACGGAGAGTATTATGGCTGAAGGCCTGGTCGGCAGACCATGCGTCTAAAAAAGCTCTTACTAGCCTTCCCTTTTCGGGGAAACAATTGTTTGGGCCTGAGTTGGAGAAAATTATCTCTCAGGCAACTGGGGGAAAGAGTTCTTTCCTTCCTCAAAATAGGACTCGTAGGCTTCCTTCCGGCCACAGGTATCCTTTCTTTCGGCCCTTTCGTGCCTCAACAGGTCTTCCCCCTGACAACTCCTTTCAGGTTCCCTCTCCCAGGAGAGGCTCTTCCTCTCGGCCCTCTTGGCCCTCCAGACGTGGATCCTTTAGGCCCTCAGGGCCTAAACCAAAATCTACATGACTATCCCCCACATCACTGGGTGGGAGGGCGGCTCAGTTTTTTCCAGGCAACTTGGAATTGTGTGTCCACAGACACCTGGACCCAAAACGTCATCTCCCAGGGTTACAAAATAGAATTCTCCTCCCCCCCCTCCCAATCGTTTCTTTCCATCCAATCTGCCCAAGTCACCGATCAGACGCAGGGCGCTTCAAAAAGCCATAAATCTCTTGTTAGTGACAAAAGTTGTAGTACCGGTCCCGTCCACCCTCAGGTTTCAGGGTTTTTACTCCAACCTGTTCCTCGTTCCCAAAAAGGACGGATCGTTTCGCCCGGTCCTGGACCTGAAGGAACTGAACGTGTACATCATTCCACGTCAGTTCAAAATGGAATCTTTACGGTCGGTCATTCTTTCCATAGAGCCAGGGGACTTTCTAGCATCCATAGACATTCAGGACGCTTACCTGCACATTCCCATATGGCACGGCCATCAACGATTTCTCAGGTTTGCAATCGGGCACTGCCACTATCAGTTTACCGCCCTACCGTTCGGTCTTTCTTCCGCTCCCCGCGTCTTTACCAAAGTCATGGCCTGTCAAACGGCTTTCATTCGTCTTCAGGGCATCTTTATTCTTCCATACCTGGACGACCTCCTACTCAAGGCTCCTTCTCTACACGTAGCCTCATCTCACGTCTCAGCTTGCCTGCAAATCTTATCCTCCTTCGGTTGGTTAGTCAACAGACACAAGTCGTCTCTCAGTCCCAGTCCTCGCATGCCTTTTTTAGGCATGCTGTTCGATACTTCTCTTCAGAAAGTATTTCTGCCTCCGGAAAAGAGGACAGCACTGAAGCGCTTAACGCGTCAGGCTATAGCGGACCCTCTCATTTCGGTTCGCCAAGTGATGAGACTGGTCGGGAAGATGGTATCAGCCATGGAAGCGGTACCATACGCGATCTTTCACTTGCGCCCGCTCCAACGCCATCTCCTAGCTTCCTGGGACAGGTCCCTAGAAACTCTGGATCTCAAGATCCTGCTGCCTCCCGAGATCAAACGCTCTCTAGGGTGGTGGACGGTGAATGCCAACCTCCAGAGGGGAAACTCTCTTTGTATCCCTCAATGGACAGTGATATCCACAGACGCGAGCTTGGTAGGCTGGGGAGCAGTATTCGGCGCTCGGACGATACAGGGAACCTGGGATCCTCAGGAATCCAGGTTACAAATAAATGTCCTGGAGCTACGAGCCATATTTCTGGCACTCTCTCATTGGACGGCGGACTTGGCAAACAAGTCTGTCAGGGTTCAATCGGACAACGCGACCGCAGTGGCATACGTCAACCATCAAGGGGGCACGAGGAGCGATATGGCCATGGAGGAAGCCCACAGGATATTATCATGGGCAGAACACAACGTACTAGCAATATCGGCGATTTTCATCCCAGGCGTCTTAAATGTAGAAGCCGATTTTCTCAGCCGTCACGCTCTAGATCCGGGGGAATGGTCCCTTCACAAAGAGATCTTTGTGGCTCTGTCCGAGCAGTGGGGGACACCGGACATAGACATGATGGCGTCCCGTCTCAACCGGAAAGTTCCAGTTTTCTGCGCTCGAACGCGGGATCCCCTGGCATATCTGGTGGATGCGCTGGTAGTTCCATGGACTTTTCAGTTGGTGTACATCTTCCCTCCGACAGCCATGATTCCTCGGGTCCTCAAGAAAATCAAACAGGAAAACACGCCGACAATACTCATCGCTCCAAAGTGGCCAAGGAGATCTTGGTCCACAGACCTGCTCGAACTGACAGTGGGAGAGCCATGGTCTCTTCCTCTCCGTCCGGATCTCATATCTCAAGGGCCATTCCTTCACCCGGACCTCAAACGTCTCAATTTGACGGCGTGGCCGTTGAATCTTCCATCCTGAGAAAAAGGGGTATTCCATCGGCGGTCATACCTACCATGTTGGCGGCAAGGAAGTCTTCATCTGCTAGGATTTATCATCGGATTTGGCAACGATACGTGGCCTGGGCGAATTCTCAGGGTTTCCCTTTACGCTCCTTTGTTTTGTCTCGTTTGTTACGGTTTCTTCAGTTGGGGCTGTCTAAGGGGTTATCCCTTAGCGCTCTTAAAGTTCAGATCTCGGCGCTCTCAGTCTTTTTTCATCGTCGGCTGGCCACACGTCTGGACATCCGGACTTTCATGCAAGGTGTTGCTCACCTTCGTCCGCCTCGCAAGCACCCGGTCCAGCAATGGGATCTTTCCCTGGTCCTTCGGGTTCTCCAAAGTCCTCCCTTCGAACCCCTGGCCTCAGTGGCTCTCCCTCTGTTGTCTTGGAAAACTCTGTTTTTGTTGGCCATTACCTCTATTCGTAGAGCATCTGAACTGGCGGCGCTTTCGGTAGAGCCCTCATGTTTGATTTTTCATAGGGATAGAGCAGTACTCAGACCTCATTCGACTTTTCTGCCCAAAGTCGTCTCTTCGTTTCACCTGAATCAGGATATTGTTGTGCCGGCGTTGTTTCCTCAACCGTCGTCGCCCAAGGAGAGGCGGCTGCACTCCCTGGACGTGGTTCGAGCTCTTCGGATCTATGTGTCCAGAACGAAAGCCTTCCGTTTGTCTAGCGCTTTGTTCGTTCTCCTTGCGGGACCTCTGAAAGGTTCTAAAGCGTCTTCTCAGACTCTCTCCAGATGGATTAGAAATCTCATTCTACGGTGTTATGCGGAAGCTGGAGCTGCTCCTCCCGTACGGGTTGCAGCTCATTCTACTAGGGCTTTGGGGGCCTCATGGGCAGCTAGACGCGGGGCCTCCATCGATCAGATTTGCAAGGCCGCTACGTGGTCTTCCATTAACACCTTCATTAGGTTTTACAGACTAGAGGTGTTCGCTTCAGCTGAAGCAAACCTGGGCCGCTTGGTGCTACAAGCGGCTGAGGCTTAATTTTTCTGCCCGCCCTTTAATATGTGGGACTTTGGGACGTCCCCTACAGTGCCTGGGTCCCCCTTGGCTGATGGAGAAAAGGAGATTTTGTTCTTACCTGTAAAATCCTTTTCTCCGAAGCCATAGGGGGACCCAGGCACAACCCTCCCTGTAAAGTTTTTAGTGTTTTAAAATAATTAGTACTCAGTTTCTAGTTTTTGGCTACTTGCCAATGGTTATTTGATTATTTCTTCATGCTACTCCTTCGCTCTTATCTTTGGGACAAACTGGAGCAGACTCATGGTGCACAGCCATATAAGGCAGGGGGAGGAGCACCTGAGCCTGTGAAAATTTTAACTCTCAAGTGTCCGCTCCTAGAGGTGAAGCACTTAACCCCTACAGTGCCTGGGTCCCCCTATGGCCTCGGAGAAAAGGATTTTACAGGTAAGAACAAAATCTCCTTTTTTCGGACACGGTTTCCGCTCATGATACAGTGCGCTGTACTGTGTCCGCGGCTTAAGCAGAAGTACTGTGCACACATATACCTAAGAACATTAATTTAACCCAACAGAGAAAAAAATTAAATGTAATCATTGCTTTAAAATAAGGTGTGTTTGCCTTTAAAAGTATTCTAAAGTTCATTTTTACATTCTTGATTTCCTACAGAGGCACAAAGAATATATAAGAATGTTAAAGGAGAGAGAGGAAGCTTTGGGTAAGTCCTAAAAGATCTACTTCCTCCCTAGTAGTTCCACCACATGTCTCTACTAAAATCAACATATACAGGATTTGCCCCATACCAATTACCTATAATACCTTCATGGCTCATTTCTGCTTTCTACGTTTACACTACAAAATGGAAAAGGTACAGAAAAACATTGTTTATGGACATTTACACACATTTAACTGCTCACAGGATTTAACTGCTCACATGTCATTTCTGGGTAAAACCGCATACAAACACATAATAACTGTGTTGATATGCATTTGTACACTTTTTTTCCCCTTCGTTCCCATAGACTTTCATTGAATTTTTTTCCGAATTGAAATGGGCCTGGTCGAAATGCATTCTGAAATTTACCTCTTGCACAATCCACTGCTGACTTCTCCTTGACAATTCCTAACTGGTAAAGTAAAGCTGGAAACAGTTGGAACCTGTCAGAGGAGACGTCGGTGGATCGCACAAGAGGTAGATTTCTGTTGATTTTCAGCTGTTAGAATAATTCAAAAACAGGAGGTAAAGCATAGCTCCTTTACCTCCTGTTCTTCAATGAATTCACTAAAGGAGTAGTTTACTTGCTCAGTGAACTATTCCTTTAAAAAGCCTTTTCTTGCACTATTTTTAGAACAGTTGTTATGAAGGTTTGGTTCCCCTTTAAATTAAACTATATTTTATTACTCTAAGATTGGAAAAAATACATAAAAACAAACCATTTCATTCTAATCGATAATATATATTTGATGGTGGAAGTTCGGTTTTGACAAAATCAAAAAAGATTTGTATGTTTTACAAAATATTCTACCTCTGGATGAAGTTAATGTACTAGTGAATATACTAGTAGGTATATCATGCTTTACTGGGGTTTCTTTAAAAGTGAGGAAGGGGATTCGGTGCCTCACTACTGGGGTTTCTATAAACAAGTAATGAGCATAATAGTTTGGCAATCGATAACAAGGTAAGGAGCAGAATTGGATCTAACTTAGCGAGAGCGGAATGACGTAAAGCAGGGATACTGGAAGTTTTAACAAGTAAGGAACAGAATACTGAAAGGTAACAAGTTATGAACAGAATACGGAAGGGTAAAAGGTAAGGAGAGGATACTGGAACAGGTAACAAGGTAATGAGCGGGATACTGGAACATAACAAGGATAAGCGCGGGGATACTGACGTTAACACGGTAGGATCGCTGGCACCGGATACTGAACGGGTAACAAGTAAGGAGCGGCGCGGAATACTGGAACGGGTAAACAAGTAAGGGCGGCATACTGGAACGGGTAACATGGTAGTAGTCAATACTGGCACGGTAACAGTGAAGAGGTGTATATTGGAACGGTTGACAGGTAAGGAGCGAGATACGGAACGGTCGTAAGCAATCCGAAGGTAAGGGTCTGGCTGAGACCGGAACGGTAAGGTAAGGAAGCGAGATACCGGAACGGGTAACAGGTAAGGAGCGAGATCCCGGAACGTGTACAGATAAGGAGGAGACGGAGCAAATACGGGCGGGAACCGGATTGACAATGTAAAGAGCGGGATACCGGAACGGTGTACAAGGTAAGAAACGTGATCGGACGGTAATGTAAGGAGCAGGAACCGGAACGGTAACAAGTAGAACGGGATACCGGAAACGGGTACATGGTAAGGGAGCGGGATACCGGAACGGTAACAAGGTAAGAAAACGGGATACCGGAACTGGGTACAAGGTAAGGAGCAGAACGGAACGGTAACAAGGTAAGGAGCAGGATACTCGGAACGGGTAACATGGTAAGGATATAGACTGACGGAACGGGTTAACAAGGTAAGAGCGCATTGCTGGAACGGGTTAACATGGTAAGGAGCAATACTGAACGGGTACCAAGGTAAGGGTGGAATACTGGAACGGGTACAAGGGTAAGGAGGCAGCGATACGGACGGGTACAAGGTAAGGACAGATACCGAACGGGAACCAGGTAAGGAGCAGGATACCGGAACGGGAACACGTAGGAGCGGCTCTGAACGGTCCGGTAAGGAGACCGGGGTAACAGGTAAGGGATGCAGATACTGGAGACGGTACAAGGGTAAGGACGTATACGGAACGGGTAACAAGGTAGGAGCGAGATACCGTAACTGGTAACAAGAAAGGAGCGTACGAAAGCTGACCAGATAGGGCGGAACGGAACTTTGACAAGGTAATAAGAGCGGGATAACCGAACGGGTAACATGGTAGAGTCATATACTGGAAGGTCACAAGGTAAGTGGCACGATGCTGGGTGGCAGACAGAGGAAGGTAACTGAATCCATGGTAATGCACAAGAGACAGAGTAGAAAGTCCCCTATGAATCAGGACCTGCCTGAAGGACTCTGCAGTTTTTTTTTTCTTTATTCTACTGGTCGCGGCCATTGAATCACATGCCGCGGGCGCTTTCACGACGCTGACTGTCATTGCTGACGGGCCGTTCGGAATCTCCAGAGGAGCTGGTAGTTCCCTAGTATTACAGAGTTTTTTACTAAAAAACACTAAAAATTATATTAGTCTGTTATTTCAAGATCTTTTCGTCTCCACCACCCCTGTCTTCCATGTTACAATTACAGCGATGCTATTGACCGATGTCACATCGACGCTGTTGTACATGTGGGGAGGAACAGCAAGATTGGGAAGTCCGTAACTGGTGGAGGGCCCGCCGCCTTGTGTTTGTTTTAATGCTGACATGCGGTGGTGGATATTATTACTGTGACCCCTGTGTTAACACGATATGGCGGAAATAAATCTCACAGTAGACCATGGATATCATCCTTTAGCATATCATAGCCATCCCATAAACCTTGTCATTCCCTTTATTACAGCTCTAACAGGTTCTGTGGTCCCATACTCAGTACTAGTCCTCCATATCTCCATGAATTATTATGAATACAGAATATCACAATATGTATGATTATAAAATACAATATCACCATATATATTATTATAATACAGAATTCCAATAAAGTATTATATAATACAGGAATCACAGATAACGTATTATGATCATACAGGTATCACAATGAAAGTATTATTATAATACAGGATATCAACAATAAAGTATTATTATAATCCAGGATATCACACATATATATTGATAATAAACAGGATATCACATCATAGTGTTCATTAAATACAGATATAACAATATGTGTTTTCTTATAATACAGAATTCACAATATAAGGTATAATGTATAATACAGTAATTCACAATATAGTGGGTAATATGAATAGAGAATATCTCATTATGTTTTATAATCAGAATAATCACAATATAGTGGTATTATAATACAAATATAATAATTAGCTGGTATTATAATACAGAATATAACAATATAGTGTATTATTACTAATACAGAATATAACAATATAGTGTATTATATAGATCACAAGAATATCACAATATAGTTCTGTTTATTCAATAGATCACTGACTTGAAGTTTTAGTTCTTGAAGACGTTTCGCTAGTCATCCGACTGGCTTTCTCAATTCAGAATACTTGTACAATAATCTGTTGCAATTACCCTGGAAATCCCAATTAGCATATCACACCACAGTGTTAAGTGCGTGATCGCATAGTGGCTAAAGGGTTATAGGAACGCCCATGGGTAAGGTGTCAAAACAGCATTGTAACATGGCAGCCATTGGTGCAACCCCCCCCCCCCTCCATCTCTATTTATAGCTTGTTTCTTTTTTTCACATAATGGGCCCTCCTTGACCACCTCTTGAACAACCAGTCCACGTTCCTTGCAATATGTTACATTACATCTTTCAAAGGGTATGTCCTTTATCACTTAAGCTGAGTCTGACCCGAGAATTGGCTCTTCTGTGCTGGGTCCATACTTGCGATCTTCATGTTGCCTGTTGGTCTCCCACCACTACAAATCAGCATTCTCACTGCAACTGCAACTGCATATATGATGCTCCGCTTTCTTGTGTTTTGGTATTGGTTCTTCGATTACCATTGCTGCTTCATGTGTGTTTGTTTTATGTTTAAAGCAACAGACTACATGTGTTTTTTGAAAAATTTCTTAATTTCTCGAGCCCCCTTGCTACATATGGGATGCATCATTTTCTTCCTCCTGTGTTTGCTTTTCCCTCCACTGTTGGTATTCGTGTTCTTTTCCTTTCTTCACTTCTTTTGACAAAGGCCCCAGTTCTGGATATCCATCAGTTGTAGGGCTGCTCTGAGATGTTTACATTCTTTAGCTTTCACTTTCTGTGCTGAGTGGGGAGTTCTGCAGCTTTGGTTGCAGGGTTCTGAGAACACCCAGCTTGTGATCTAAGGTGTGTGGGAAGTTCAAACAATCAATATACTGATCTGTGTGTGTTGGTTTCCTGTAACCCTCTACTTCCAGTTTACCATTTTCCTTACTTCTACCAAGCAGTCCAAGAAAGCCATGTGTTTTTTTTTGTTACGCGCCTTCCCTTGTAAATTTGAGTGTTCTGTGAAAGCTTGTACTTCTTTCTGGTGGATTTTAACCCAGGTGTCCACCACTAATCTGAACAGTGGCGTGGTATTAATGCCCTTATAAAGGATAGCTCTCTTTTTTACTCCTCACCATCCTCCCATGTAAAGGTGGGCCACAATGGGTGAAACTGGAGACCCATAGCACATCCATGTGTTTTGCTGTATAGAACTATCCCTGATTTGAAACAGTTGGATTCCAGGCACAAGTCCATAAGGAACACACCGGTTCTGGTTGATCAGTTCTTCGCTGGTAAGAGTGCTGTTTTGGCCTATCCGTTTTTTTCAACATATCAACGGCCGTCATTGGTGGGTATACAGTGAAGAGAATGTCACCTCATAAGACACCATAGTTTCTTTTCTGCACCGAGTACTATTTCGTCAATCTGGTGAAATCCTGAAGTTCTGGATGTGATGCTTAAACTTCCCACCAATCGCCCTAAGATGTTGGCTAGGTATTTGCCACCGTGTATGTACAGAGTTGATGTTGCTGACTATAGTCTTGGCGTGCCCCTTCCTTATGTATCTTTGGGAGTCAATATATGCATGGATGTGCCTTGCCAGGTAGAGCGATGATACATTGCTTGATCATGGCTTTATCCTTTTGAGCTGGTGTAGTGAGTCTATGACCCTTTTCTGTAACACTGGTGGGATCCCTTGTTAAGGCCTCATATATGTTTGTTATCGGCCAGGAGCAGGTCACCTTAGCATGGTATGCTGAGGTGTTGATATCCATTGTGCATCTTCCCTTGTCTGCCGGTAAATGGTGATACTGGAATCTTTCTTGAGGGATGTTATGGCTCTTTTTCCTGTGTGGTCAGGTTAGATGAAGGAGTTTTAGCACTGGCTAGGGCTGCAGATACCTTAAGGCGAAGTTGTTCTGCCCACTCTTGTGTTACCTTGTTATTGTGGATTGAGGCTTCTGTGGCTGCTATAAATATCCACCACAGGGGTGGCTTAGGATTGATGGCAAATTCACGCCTAAGCAAGGACTTCCATTTCTGGCTGGGTCAGGGTCCTGTTAGACAAGTTCTACCCATTTCTCCTTGTTTTATGAAGTGACAATTCCTCCTTTTGTATCCAGGTAGTAGTTCTCCTTTGGGGTGTTCTTGGATGACAGAATAGAGAACTTGTTCTGTTGCCTTTGTTTGCCTTACGATGCTGAGAAACTTGTCTTGTTAGGTTGAACTCCACTCACTCTTTTCCATATGGCCACAGGTAGCTATCTGTGAGGCCGGTTCTGTTCTATTGACTAATGTTGTGCATTAAAGCATCACCTGTAAAATGCGTCTGCCATACGTTTCATTTAGGAGCTGTGTTTGAGCCTTTTGCATATCTGTTTGGCTCTGATGCCTTAAACTTTGGAATCCGACGTATGCTGCTGGTAACCTTTGTGTCTGCATCAGAGTTAATGCGGTGGTTTCTGTAGTCTGCCTTTTCCTTATGTCTTTTCATATTACCGTACAAGTTTGGGGTTTCCCCCCAAAATGATTTGAAAAATGCCTTGTAAGGTTCCATTCATCTAGGTCAGGTTATCTGTTATTCATTAGATCACTGGACTGAAGTTTATTCTTGAACGTTTCCCTAATTATCCGACTTGCTTTCATCATTCAGATGACTGCCAACAGTTCTGTACAGTCATAGAAAAGATAATCAATGCACATCCTAGCCCCTACATTCATATATCTGCACACTGGCATACTTTAAACAAAGGGGTTTTAGTATACATTACTGTGATCACTGAATGAAGCCTTCCACCACGTCAGGTAACCCCAGTCTGGAAGTCCTAACGTCTACCTTTTGCAGTTTCTCTTTTACTTCAATTACGATCAATCTTTTTGCATTCTCATTCTTACACACTGGATCCATAAACAGGCTCTCTCCTCTCCCTTCCCCCTCGCCGATAGAGCAGTGAAATGGACAGTGAGAGAAGATGTCAGCACAGGATATAAGGAGTAGCCACAGGCAACGAAGTAGAAGGGTAGGCTTCCGTGACAAGCTCAGTCGGAAAATAGCACAACACGACCATGCAGTCCCCCTCAAAGCGATCGTCCCTCAACCGACATAAAGACCTAGCGGAGGGGCAACAGCGTCAGTCAAGTCATAGACACAAAGAAAGTCAGCACACAGGACAGGTGCAAATCGTCTAAATGAATCAAGATTTGCAATTGAATGAGTCCAAAAGGTAACAGTGGAGAATGTTTGGAAGCACCCAGTGCACAGCAGCCCTTAGGATTTTTAAAATGAGGGAAGAGGCCATCAGTGCTTTATATAAGGCAGAGGACTCCCATTAAAGGGCCTTTAATTCTTGTATGTATGTTTATTGGAGCTTGGTCAAGCCTCCATGTGGTAATAGCACCCCCAAACACGCCCCTTTAAGGAGGTCCTCTGCCTTTAATATAAAGCACTGGATGGCCTCTTCCCTCTTTAAAGCCTAAGGGCTGAGGGGGAAGGAAAGAGCCTGTTATATGGATCCAGTGTGTAAGAATGAGAATGCAAAGTTTGCTATTGTAATTGATAAAGAATGAAAAGGTTGAATTAGGACCTCCAGAGGGGTTACCTTGACGTGGTTGGAGGCTTTTCATTCATGTGATCACAGTAATGTATACTCAAACCCTTTGTTTATAATATGCCGTGTGCGATTAATAGATATGTATGGGGCCTAGGAATGTGCCATGTATCTTTTCTATGTTGTATAAATGTTTGACCAGATCAGTAGCACTTCCCTAAATGTATTGTAAATTAGCCTAATTGGAGTGCTTCCACAATTCTTTATTCTTGTACCAGTCATTCTGAATGAGAAAGCCATTCGGAGGACTGGGAAACGTCTATAAGAACCAAACTTCAAGTCCAGTTGATCTATGAATACAACCATATACCATGACCTGATGAATGAGAACCTTCACAAGCATTACATTAGTGGATAATTATAATAACAATCACACTAAAGTGTTATTATTATAATACAGAATATCACAATAAAGTGTTATATTATAATACAGATACACATATAGTGTTTGTTATTATTAATACAGAATATCACAATATAGTGTTATTATTAAATACGAATACACAAATGTGTGGTAATATTATAATACAGAATTCACCATGTAGTGTTTCATTATATACAGAATATCACAATGTATGGTATTTATAATACAGAATACACATATAGTGGTATTATTATAATACAGAATATCACAATATAGTGGTATTATAATACAGAATATAACAATATAGTGTTATTATAATACAGAATATAACAATATAAATGTGTATTATAATACAGAATATACAATATAGTGGTAATTTAGAATAGAAATCACAATATAGTGGTATTGTATACAATATAACATATTGTGGTATAATACAGAATATCACAACATAGTGGTATTATTATAACAGAATATCACAATATAGTGGTTATTATAATACAGAATATCACAACATAGTGGTATTATAATACAGAATATCACAACATTAATACAAAACCTCGGCTTATACTGAGTATTTTACGGTATCAGAATATAGTGGTATAATTGGAAAACAGAATATCGCAATATAGTGATATTATTGGAATACAGAATATCACAATAGTGGTATTATTGAATACAGATATCGCAATATAGTGATATTTTGGAATACAGAATATCACAATATAGTGGTATTAATAGTTGCCTTTAAATGGACAGCAGAATTCTCATAAAGTAGTCCCATACAGTAATGGCCAAATCCATTTAAAGACAACATCCTCAAATAATACAGAATTAGACAATCTTTTAACAATAGCTATCATCCTCCGATTATTATTGTTTTGAGGCATTTAGTTCCTTTTAAATGGACAGTAATCCCATAAAGTACCGTAACTTTGAATTCCTTGGCACTCAGATGGAAACTAACACAACTAAAGCCATACTGGGAGTTCTATTTTCAATACAAAACCTCCGCTTATCCTTCCAGTATATACGGTATCGGAATATAGTGGTATTATTGGAAAACAATATTCGCAACATAGTGCATTTCATGTATCTTTTTATCTTTTATTCTTGTACAGTCAATGTTTTATAATTGTAGCAAAATACTGCTGTCTATATCTATCTGTTTCTAGCATTAGAGCCATATTGGTTTAGAGGGGTTTTGTACGATGGTGTGTAAAAACTGTGGTTGGGAAATTAAATTAAAGGGTATGTCCACCCAAAAATAAACTTTTTATCTGTTCTTTATATAATAGCACCAACCTCAAACGCCATGTTCTTTTTCTCTCAAAATCATTTGCTTTGCCTGATATTTAATGAGATATATATCAGGCTGCCCTTCCTCTCCACTTCCACTTTAGATGACCCCGAATGCAGCTTAGAAAAAAAAAAAATTCTTGCCTGTGTTTGTGTGTGTCTCTCTCTCTATCTCTCTCTCTGGGCTGGCTGGCTGCAAGCTGTTGATCCTGGATTTCTTCAGTACAATAACTTTACAGCTGTGATTGGTTGAGAGGGAAAATCCAGGGATCCAGGGGTCAACCATTACTGATGGCAAACTTCCTCTGTTCCAATGCTGATGCTAACAGACATGCTCAAGAACATGAAAAGAACAGAGGCAAAGGTATGTAACCTGTCTCTGTTCATCGCTGTATTGGTCCTGCTGCAGGATAAGCCAGCTACAAAGGTTCTAACTTTGAAACTCACTGGACCGATTTACATGCTGTAAAGTTGTGTTTTGGAGCAACTTATTTGGGCCAAATAATATAAAAAGTAGTTTTGTGGGTGGACTTGCCTCTTAAGGGCTAGGCACAATAACGCACTGCATATACCTGCAATGCGATTGTAATCGATTACCTGTTAAAAAGCATACACTAGTGTTGGGCAATTGTCTGGCCACACTTGGTGCACTGTGATCCATCTTACGGAGTGAACAACATTGTGTGCCGTCAGCCTAAAAATTGTTCCATTCTCCTTCTGTTTATTCAGAAACTACAGTACACTTTATCGGGATTTGGCAGAATGTTTCTCTTTTGATAACCTTTCCTTAGAAGATTTTTCATCTTCTTGTTTGTTTTTAAGAAAATAGAAATTTGTATACTTTATAATTGAAAACACCTTGGATTTGGTGCAGAGACGATTAGAATGGGGAGAAACAGGCAGAAAAAGGCCCAGTTCATCGTCGTGAACTTGTTTTTGATGAGGAAAGAGAGGTGAGGAGTAATGGGTAATTGTGCGTTACTTTAAGAGCTGTTTTCTTTAAGAGCATGTCCACCCTAAAACTGTAATTCTTACACCACACCCCACATGTGTATTAGGGTCACTGAACTTCCCTTTCTTTTTCTGGCTGGTATTCCTGGGATAACGTTGTATTTCAAGATTGTATTGTATGCATTAGAGTGGTGTTGCATTGCAAAATGATGGTAGTAAGTCTGCCACCTTGTTTTTTTTTTTGCTTCAGGAAGACCTGACAGGCTTCACAAGAGAAGATGCAAAGGAGAAAAGGCAGCTGTGGAGGAAATCAAGCAGAAGATTAAAGAAGAACAGAAGAAAATGAGAGAGAGTAATGTGCTTAAGGTAACGTACACCACACCCTTGAAATGCTCTTTGTGATACGGTATGTACCAACTGTATGATCAAAAAATAGTGTGAAATAGCCATACAGCAACTGGATACCATTGCAGCCACCCAGATATATTTATCCCACATAAAGGAAATACTAACAGACTGATTAGAGGTTGCATCTGAATAAGGGATATGCTGTGTAAGGGGGAAATTAGGCATTGTACAACAATTTTATATATGCTTGCTCATTCATCCAGGTCATGGTTTATCTGTTGTATTCAGTTAGATCAACTGGACTAAAGTTAGTTCTTGAAGAGGTTTTGCTAGTCATCTGACTGGCTTTCTCAATTCAAATGACTTGTACAATTGCCAACAGATTCTAGTACAAGTCATTCTGAATTGAGAAAGCCAGTCGATGATAGCAAAACTTCTTCAAGAACTAAACTTTAATTCCAGTTGATCTAACTGAATACAACAGATATAAAATTTAATAATTAATGCATGATTCATTAAAGGAATAATTCACACAAAAAGTGAACTATTCCTTAAAGCAGTGATTGAAGACCAGGAGTTAAAGGACCCATTCCTTACCTTTAATTCTTCAGTCACTGACCGGATCCAGGATGGAGGCGGTATATGTACCACCCGCGCGCTCAGTTGAGAATTGCTGACCTCTTCCTGGTTTTAATTTACTATAATGTGCATTATCGTGCAATGTGCGCTATAGTGAAACTAACCAGGAAGCGTCCGGGACTTGTCAATGGAGCAGCGATAGATCATGGCTCAAGGTAATATACTCACCTTCCATCCTGGATCTGGTCAAGTGATTGAAGAGCGGAAAGTAAGGAATAGGTCCTTTTTCCTCCGTTCTTCAATCACTACTTTTGAGGATTTAGTTCACTTTTTGTGTTGAACTATCCTTTAATGGTTAGTTTTTTTCCCTACTTGGTCCAGCTATTACAATTTGGCATGCTAGTAGGAGTGAATACAATAAAATTTGCCTTTATGATGTGTTAATATAGCATAGTTTATAGTGTGCATTTCTCTCTTTTTCTGAAAGAAAGCACAAACTAGAAGCTACGGTCAAACCCCTCTAATTCTGTCCAACCTTGCAGAGTGAAGTGTGTATAATATCGGCCTTGTTTTGTACTTAGTAATGGTTTGCTTTTCTGGCCGCTCTAATCAATTTTTTGTGCAGATCTGATGCGCTCCGATAACATATTGTCAAAATTGCGCACAAGCGTTCGGTAACGGTGAAATGCGCTGCTTTCCTCCATCAGCCAAGGTAACCCAGGCACTGTCGGGGTTAAGTGCTTCACCTCTAGGAGCGACACTTGAGAGTTAAAATTTTTCACAGGCTCAGTGCTCCTCCCCTGCCTTATATGGCTGTGCACCATGAGTCTGTCCAGTTCTTCAATGTCCCGCTCAGGAGTTGGACCACTTACCTCTGCAGTAAGAAGATTCGGAGCACAGATCATGGAACAGACTGGATCCTATTCCTTCCAGCTCTTCCCAACACACAGTACAGCAGCAGGGGCTATTCCCACCCTGCTCGCGCTATGGTACCTGCTTGGCTGGATTCATATGGAAGGACATATGACATGGCAGATCCAGGATTCAGGTAACCGATTGTACCCTCTCTTCCTAAGAGTTCGGGGATTTTTCAATCAGGCATCCGCTGGGCCACCTATTAGAAGGTCCCCTGGTCCTCCACTACCCCTCTCCTTCTGGAGTTCGGGGACCCCTGTTTCGGGCAGGCACTGGCTGGCCATCTATTGGAAGGACCCCCAGTCCTTTAACAGCGTGGCGGAGAGTCTTCTCTCCTGTCGGCGGGAACTTTAGCTTCCGGCCGTGAGTAGCGGGGGGGCTTCCGTTTCTCCGGTCTCTGCTCTCTATCCCTCTCTGTCGGCTGCCGATTCAGACCCTACAGGCTCAGGTTATTCTCTCCCTCGCCTCTGGTTGCGTTCCTGCTTCTTTTTCTCTCTGCCTTGCAGTTTTTCCTCCTTTTTTCATCTCGTAGGAAGTTGGATATAAAAAAAAAAAAAAGTTTTTTCTTTATCATAGCTCTCTGTTTCTATGGTCAGGCTGAGTTCTAATTACCATGGCGATAAAGGGCGCTCGCCCGCCCCGCCAAAGGGAACAGGTTCTACTGTCACTAACCTCCTACGTGTGCGCAGTTATGTCAATCTAAATTACCCTCTGGCCACTCGGGCCCGATGTGCCTCGGTAATGCTGCCCATGAGTCATCCCTTGCCGCCAGTGCGGACTGACCCAGAGCCCTCCTGGGCAAGATCATTCGAGAATCGCTCGATTCTCTTAGATCCTCACGACAGGGTCCGCCCAAGACGCTGCCCCCCAGATCTCCCAACAGGAGAACGAACCAGCGTGGCTAAATCGCTAGCTTCTTCTGTGGTCGGCTTTGTCTACCTCTATTTCGCAGGTATTACGATCGGACAGCTCGTGGCCGCAGACAGGGCGTTGCAGACCGCCTTAGACCTCAAGAGCTTACCTCCTTTGCGGTTGGAGGACTCAACCCGGACGAGGACGACACCCCTGAGAAGGTGAGCTGAGTATGACGCACCGGAAACAAGAACCGCAGACAACCTTTAGCTGAAGCGATTGACTCACTTATAAGGTCAGTACTTATGCCCTTATATTCAGGATTCTGAATCTCAGGAGGACCGTCAAAATCCCTTTTCTCCAGGGCCAAAATATCTTCCGCCCAATTCCATCTATGAGCAACTGGGACAAATTGTCCTGCACCGAATGGTCGGCTCCCGAACGTCGCCCGCAGCTATCTCGCCTTTCAATGCTATGTTCCCTTTCCCCAAATCCGACATAGATAGATGGTCCTCGCCTCCCATAGTGGATCCCCAGTAGCTCGCTTATCCGAGCTACAACTATTCCCGCTGCTGAGCAGCCACTTTTAAGGACCATAATGATAGGCGTATAGAGGCCTTTCTTAAACTATCCTTTTCACAGCGGGCAACCTACCCCCACCTTTGCGTCAGCATGGCGGCTAAGGCCATGGAAGTCTGGCTGAGCCAGCTCTATCAAGAGATCTCATCAGATCCGACTAAGGCCCACCCTCATAGATGTGATCCAGGACTTGTCCGATGCCGCATTGTACCATTGGGGATGCGCATTAGACTCAAGCAGGCTCATAGCGAGGGCCTCTGCGTCCGCGTAGCCTCACCGAGAGTATTATGGCTGAAGGCCTGGTCTGGCAGCCATGCGTCTAAAAAGCTCTTACTAGCCTTCCCTTTTCGGGGAAACATTGTTTGGGCCGAGTTGGAGAAAATTATCTCTCAGGAACTGGGGAAAGAGGTTCTTTCCTTCCTCAAATAAGGACTCGTAGGCTTCCTTCCGGCACAGTATCCTTTCTTTCGGCCCTTCGTGACCTCAACACGGTCTCCTCCCCTGACAACTCCTTCAGGTTCCTCTCCCAGGAGAGGCTCTTCCTCTCGCCCTCTTGGCCCTCCCAACTGGTCCTTTAAGCCCTCAGGGCCTAAACCAAAATCTCATGACTGATCCCCCACATCACGGTGGGAGGGGCGGCTCAGTTTTTCCAGGCAACTTGGAATTGTGTGTCCACAGACACCTGGACCCAAACGTCATCTCCCAGGGTTACAAAATAGAATTCTCCTCCCTCCCCCCCCTCCCAATCGTTTCTTTCCATCCAATCTGCCCAAGTCACCGATCGACCAGGGCGCTTCAAACAGCCTAAATCTTTGTTAGTGACAAAGTGTAGTACCGGTCCCGTCCACCCTCAGGTTTCAGGGTTTTTTACTCCAACCTGTTCTCGTTTCCCAAAAAGGACGGATCGTTTCGCCCGGTCCTAGACCTGAAGGAACTGAACGTGTACATCATTCCACGTCAGTTCAAAATGGAATCTTTACGGTCGGACATTCGTTCCATAACCCAGGGGACTTTCTACGCATCCATGACATTCAGACGCTACCTGCACATTCCCATATGGCACGGCCATCAACGATTTCTCAGGTTTGCAATCGGCACTGCCACTATCAGTTTACCGCCCTACCGTTCGGTCTTTTCTCTTCCCTCCCCGCGTCTTTACCAAGTCATGGCCTGTCACGGCTTTCATTCGTCTTCAGGGCATCTTTTATTCTTCCTACCTGGACGACCTCCTACTCAAGGCTCCTTCCTACACGTAGCCTCCATCTCACGTCTCAGCTTGCCTGCAAATCTTTTCCTCCTTCGGTTGGTTAGTCAACAGACACAGTCGTCTCTCAGTCCCAGTCCTCGCATGCCTTTTTTAGGCATGCTGTTCGATACTCTCTTCAGAAAGTATTTCGCCTCCGAAAAGAGGACACACTGAAGCGCTTAACGCGTCAGGCTATAGCGGACCCTCTCATTTCGGTTCGCCAAGTGATGAGACTGGTCGGGAGATGGTATCAGCCATGGAAGCGGTACCATACGCGATCTTTCACTTGCGCCGCTCCAATCCAACGCCATCTCCTAGCTTCCTGGGGACAGGTCCCTAGAAACCTGGATCTCAAGATCCGCTGCTCCCGAGATCAAACCTCTCTAGGTGTGGACGGTGAATGCCAACCTCCAGAGGGGAAACTCTCTTTGTATCCCTCAATGGACAGTGATATCCACAGACGCGAGCTTGGTAGGCTGGGGAGCAGTATTCGGCGCTCGGACGATACAGGGAACCTGGGATCCTCAGGAATCCAGGTTACAAATAAATGTCCTGGAGCTACGCCATATTTCTGGCACTCTCTCATTGGACGCGGACTTGGCAACAAGTCTGTCAGGGTTCAATCGGACAACGCGACCGCAGTGGCATAACGTCAACCTCAAGGGGGCACGAGGAGCATATGGCCATGGAGAAGCCCACAGGATATTATCATGGGCAGAACACAACGTACTAGCAATATCGGCGATTTTCATCCCAGGCGTCTTAATGTAGAAGCCGATTTTCTCAGCCGTCACGCTCTAGATCCGGGGGAATGTCCCTTCACAAAGAGATCTTTGTGCTCTGTCCGAGCAGTGGGGGACACCGGACTAGACATGATGGCGTCCCGTCTCAACCGGAATTCCAGTTTTCTGCGCTCGACGCGATCCCCTGGCATATCTGGTGGATGCGCTGGTAGTTCCATGGACTTTTCATTGGTGGTACATCTTCCCTCCGACAGCATGATTCCTCGGGTCCTCAAGAAAATCAACAGAAAACACGCCGACCAATACTCATCGCTCCAAAGTGGCCAAGGAGATCTGGTCCACAGACCTGCTCGAACTGACATGGGAGAGCCATGGTCTCTTCCTCTCCGTCCGGATCTCATATCTCAAGGGCCATTCCTTCACCCGACCTCAAACGTCTCAATTTGACGGCGTGGCCGTTGAATCTTCCATCCTGAGAGAAAAGGGGTTTCCATCGGCGGTCATACCTACCATGTTGGCGGCAAGGAAGTCTCATCTGCTATTTATCATCGGATTTGGCAACGTACGTGGCCTGGGCGAATTCTCCGGTTTCCCTTTACGCTCCTTTGTTTTGTCTCGTTTGTTACGGTTTCTCAGTTGGGGCTGTCTAAGGGGTATCCCTTAGCGCTCTTAAAGTTCAGATCTCGGCGCTCTCAGTCTTTTTTCATCGTCGGCTGGCACACGTCTGGACATCCGACTTTCATCTGGTTGCTCACCTTCTGCTCCACCTCGAAGCACTCCGGAGCTCCGGTGGGGCCCGCCTCAAATGGATCTTCTCTGGTCCTTCGGTTCTCCAAAGTCCTCCCTTCGAACCCCTGGCCTCAGTGGCTCCCCTCTGTTGTCTTGGAAAACTCTGTTTTGTTTGGTGCCATACCTCTATCTAGAGCACTGAACTGGCGGCGCTTTCGGTAGAGCCCTCTGTTGATTTTCATAGGGATAGAGCAGTACTCTCAGACCTCATTCGACTTTTCTGCCCAATCGTCTCTTCGTTTCACCTGAATCAGGATATTGTTGTGCGGCGTTGTTTCCCCCAACCGTCGTCGCCCAAGGAGAGGCGGCTGCACTCCCTGGACGTGGTTCGAGCTCTTCGGATCTATGTGTCCAGAACGAAAGCCTTCCGTTTGTCTACGCTTTGTTCGTTCTCCTTGCGGGACCTCGAAAGGTTCTAAAGCGTCTTCTCAGACTCTCTCCAGATGGATTAGAAATCTCATTCTACGGTGTTATGCGGAAGCTGGAGCTGCTCCTCCCGTACGGGTTGCAGCTCATTCTACTAGGGCTTTGGGGCCTCATGGGCAGCTAGACGGGGGCCTCCATCGATCAGATTTGCAAGGCCGCTACGTGGTCTTCCATTAACACCTTCATTAGGTTTTACAGACTAGAGGTGTTCGCTTCAGCTGAAGCAAACCTGGGCCGCTTGGTGCTACAAGCGGCTGAGGCTTAATTTTTCTGCCCGCCCTTTAATATGTGGGACTTTGGGACGTCCCCTACAGTGCCTGGGTCCCCCTTGGCTGATGGAGAAAAGGAGATTTTTTTCTTACCTGTAAAATCCTTTTCTCCGAAGCCATAGGGGGACCCAGGCACAACCCTCCCGTAAAGTTTTTAGTGTTTAAAATAATTAGTACTCAGTTTCTAGTTTTTTGGCTACTTGCCATGGTTATTTGATTATTTCTTCATGCTACTCCTTCGCTCTTATCTTTGGGACAAACTGGAGCAGACTCATGGTGCACAGCCATATAAGGCAGGGGAGGAGCACCTGAGCCTGTGAAAATTTTAACTCTCAAGTGTCCGCTCCTAGAGGTGAAGCACTTAACCCCTACATGCCTGGGTCCCCCTATGGCCTCGGAGAAAAGGATTTACAGGTAAGAACAAATCTCCTTTTTTCGGACACGTTTCCGCTCATGATACAGTGCGCTGTACTGTGTCCGCGGCTTAAGCAGAAGTACTGTGCACACATATACCTAAGAACATTAATTTAACCCAACAGAGAAAAAATTAAATGTAATCATTGCTTTAAAATAAGGTGTGTTGCCTTTAAAGTATCTAAAGTTCATTTTTACATTCTTGATTTCCTACAGAGGCACAAAGATATATAAGAATGTTAAAGGAGAGAGAGGAAGCTTTGGGTAAGTCCTAAAAATCTACTCCTCCCTAGTAGTTCCACCACATGTCTCTACTAAAATCAACATATACAGGATTTGCCCCATACCAATTACCTATAATACCTCATGGCTTCTTTCTGCTTTCTACGTTTACACTACAAAATGGAAAAGGTCAGAAAAACATTGTTTATGGACATTTACACCATTAACTGCTCACAGGATTTAACTGCTCACATGTCATTTCTGGGTAAAACCGCATACAAACACATAATAACTGTGTTGATATGCATTTGTACACTTTTTTTCCCCTTCGTTCCCATAGACTTTCATTGAATTTTTTTCCGAATTGAAATGGGCCTGGTCGAAATGCATTCTGAAATTTACCTCTTGCACAATCCACTGCTGACTTCTCCTTGACAATTCCTAACTGGTAAAGTAAAGCTGGAAACAGTTGGAACCTGTCAGAGGAGACGTCGGTGGATCGCACAAGAGGTAGATTTCGTTGATTTTCAGCTGTTAGAATAATTCAAAAACAGGAGGTAAAGCATAGCTCCTTTACCTCCTGTTCTCCATGAATTCACTAAAGGAGTAGTTTACTTGCTCAGTGAACTATTCCTTATAAAAGCCTTTTCTGCACTATTTTTAGAACAGTTGTTATGAAGGTTTGGTTCCCTTTAAATTAAACTATATTTTATTACTCTAAGATTGGAAAAAAATACATAACAAACCATTTCATTCTAATCGATAATTATATTTGATGGTGGAAGTTCGGTTTTGACAAAATCAAAAAGATTTTATGTTTTAACAATATTCTACCTCTGATGAAGTTAATGTACTATGATATACTAGTAGTATATCATGCTTTACTGGGGTTTCTTTAAAAGTGAGGAAGGGGATTCGGTGCCTCACTACTGGGGTTTCTATAAAAGTGAGGAAGGGTATTCAGTGCCTCACTACTGCGGTTTCTATGAAAGTGAGGAAGGGAATTCAGTGCCTCACTACTAAGTTTCTATAAAAGTGAGGAAGGGCATTCAGTGCCTCACTACTGGGGTTTCTATAAAAGTGAGGAAGGGCATTCAGTGCCTTACTACTGGGGTTTCTATAAAAGTGAGTAGGGGATTCGGTGCTTCACTACTGGGGTTTCTATGAAAGTGAGGAAGGGGATTCAGTGCCTCACTACTGGGGTTTCTATAAAATTGAGGAAGGGGATTCAGTGACTCACTACTGGGTTTTCTATGAAAGTGAGTAAGGGGATTCGGTGCTCACACTACTGGGTTTCTATAAAAGTGAGGAAGGGCATTCAGTGCCTCACTACTGGGGTTTCTATGAAAGTGAGGAAGGGCATTCAGTGCCTCACTACTAGGGTTTCTATAAAAGTGAGGAAGGGCTTTCGTTCCCGCACTACTGGGTTTTTCATAAAAGTAGGAAGGGCATTCAGTGCCTTACTACTGGGGTTTCTATAAAAGTGAGGAAGGGCATTCGGTGCCTCACTACTGGGGTTTTTATAAAAGTAGGAAGGGCTTTCAGTGCCTCACTACTGGGGTTTTCTATAAAACTGAGAAAGGGGATTTGGTGCCTCACTACTGGGGTTTCTATAAATGTGAGGAAGGCATTCAGTGCCTCACTACTGGGGTTTCTATAAAAGTGAGAAGGCATTCAGTGCCTCACTACTGGGGTTTCTATAAAAGTAAGGAAGGGGATTCGGTGCCTCACTACTGGGGTTTTTATAAAGTGAGGAAGGGGATTTGGTGCCTCACTACTGGGGCTTCTATAAATTGAGGAAGGGGATTCGGGCCTCACTACTGGGGTTTCGATAAAAGTGAGGAAGGGGATTCAGTGCCTTACTACTGGGGTTTTCTATAAAGTGAGTAGGGATTCGGTGCTTCACTACTGGGTTTTCTATAAAAGTAAGGAAGGGGATTCGGTGCCTCACTACTGGGTTTTCTATAAAAGTAAGGAAGGGGATTCGGTGCCTCACTACTGGGGTTTTTATAAAAGTGAGGAAGGGGATTTGGTGCCTCACTACTGGGGTTTCTTATAAAGTGAGGAAGGGATTCGGTGCCTCACTACTGGGGTTTCTATAAAAGTGAGGAAGGGGATCAGTGCCTCACTACTGGGTTTCTATGAAAGTGAGGAAGGGCATTCAGTGCCTCACTACTAGGGTTTCTATAAAGTGAGGAAGGGCTTTCGTTGCCGCACTACTGGGGTTTCCTATAAAAGTGAGGAAGGGCATTCGGTGCCTCACTACTAGGGTTTTTATAAAAGTGAGGAAGGGCTTTCAGTGCCTCGCTACTGGGGTTTCTATAAAACTGAGGGGATTTGGTGCCTCACTACTGGGGTTTCTATAAAAGTGAGGAAGGGCATTCAGTGCCTCACTACTGGGGTTTCTATAAAAGTGAGGAAGGGCATTCATGCCTCACTACTGGGGTTTCTATAAAATGAGGAGGGGATTCGGTGCCTCACTACTGGGGTTTCTATGAAAGTGAGGAAGGGCATTCAGTGCCTCACTACTGGGGTTTCTTAAAAGTGAGGAAGGGCATTCAGTGCCTCACTACTGGGGTTTCTATAAAAGTGAGGAGGGGATTTGGTGCCTCACTACTGGGTTTCTATAAAAGTGAGGAAGGGGATTCGGTGCCTCACTACTGGGGTTTCTATAAAAGTGAGGAAGGGGATTCGGTGCCTCACTACTGGGTTTCTATAAAGTGAGGAAGGGCATTCAGTGCCTTACTACTGGGGTTTCTATAAAAGTGAGGAGGGCATTCGGTGCCTCACTACTGGGGTTTTTATAAAAGTGAGGAAGGCTTTCAGTGCCTCACTACTGGGGTTTCTATAAAACTGAGAAAGGGGATTTGGTGCCTCACTACTGGGGTTTCTATAAATGTGAGGAGGGCATTCAGTGCCTCACTACTGGGGTTTCTATAAAAAGTGAGAAGGGCTTCAGTGCCTCACTACTGGGGTTTCTATAAAAGTAAGGAAGGGGATTCGGTGCCTCACTACTGGGGTTTTTATAAAGTGAGGAAGGGGATTTGGTGCCTCACTACTGGGGCTTCTATAAAATTGAGGAAGGGGATTCGATGCCTCACTACTGGGGTTTCGATAAAAGTGAGGAAGGGGATTCAGTGCCTTACTACTTGGGTTTTCTATAAAAGTGAGTGGGGATTCGTTGCTTCACTACTGGGGTTTCTATAAAGTAGGAAGGGGATTCGGTGCCTCACTACTGGGGTTTCTATAAAAGTAAGGAAGGGATTCGGTGCCTCACTACTGGGGTTTTATAAAAGTGAGGAAGGGGATTTGGTGCCTCACTACTGGGGTTTCTATAAAAGTGAGAAGGGGATTCGGTGCCTCACTACTGGGGTTTCTATAAAAGTGAGGAAGGGGATTCAGTGCCTCACTACTGGGTTTCTATGAAAGTGAGGAAGGGCATTCAGTGCCTCACTACTAGGGTTTCTATAAAAGTGAGGAAGGGCTTTCGTTGCCGCACTACTGGGGTTTCTATAAAAGTGAGGAAGGGCATTCGGTGCCTCACTACTAGGGTTTTTATAAAAGTGAGGAAGGGCTTTCAGTGCCTCGCTACTGGGGTTTCTATAAAACTGAGGGGATTTGGTGCCTCACTACTGGGGTTTCTATAAAAGTGAGGAAGGGCATTCAGTGCCTCACTACTGGGGTTTCTATAAAAGTGAGGAAGGGCATTCAGTGCCTCACTACTGGGGTTTCTATAAAAGTGAGGAAGGGGATTCGGTGCCTCACTACTGGGGTTTCTATGAAAGTGAGGAAGGGCATTCAGTGCCTCACTACTGGGGTTTCTATAAAAGTGAGGAAGGGCATTCAGTGCCTCACTACTGGGGTTTCTATAAAAGTGAGGAAGGGGATTTGGTGCCTCACTACTGGGGTTTCTATAAAAGTGAGGAAGGGGATTCGGTGCCTCACTACTGGGGTTTCTATAAAAGTGAGGACTTTTATAGAAACCCCAGTAGTGAGGCACTGAATGCCCTTCCTCACATTTATAGAAACCCCAGTAGTGAGGCACCAAATCCCCTTTCTCAGTTTTATAGAAACCCCAGTAGTGAGGCACTGAAAGCCCTTCCTCACTTTTATAAAAACCCCAGTAGTGAGGCACCGAATGCCCTTCCTCACTTTTATAGAACCCCATTATTTAGGCAAGGCACAAAACCAAATCCCCTCAGTTTTTATAGAAACCCCAGTAGCGAGGCACTGAAAGCCCTTCCTCACTTTTATAAAAACCCTAGTAGTAGGCACACCGAATGCCCTTCCTCACTTTTATAGAAACCCCAGTAGTGCGGCAACGAAAGCCCTTCCTCACTTTTATAGAAACCCTAGTAGTGAGGCACTGAATGCCCTTCCTCACTTTCATAGAAACCCCAGTAGTGAGGCACTGAATCCCCTTCCTCACTTTTATAGAAACCCCAGTAGTGAGGCACCGAATCCCCTTCCTCACTTTTATAGAAACCCCAGTAGTGAGGCACCAAATCCCTTCCTCACTTTTATAAAAACCCCAGTAGTGAGGCACCGAATCCCCTTCCTTACTTTTATAGAAAACCCCAGTAGTGAGGCACCGAATCCCCTTCCTTACTTTTATAGAAACCCCAGTAGTGGAAGCACCGAATCCCCTCTCACTTTTAGAAAACCCCAGTAGTAAGGCACTGAATCCCCTTCCTCACTTTTATCGAAACCCCAGTAGTGAGGCATCGAATCCCCTTCCTCATTTTTAGAAGCCCAGTAGTGGAGCACCAATCCCCTTCCTCACTTTTATAAAACCCCAGTAGTGAGGCACCCGAATCCCCTTCCTACTTTTATAGAAACCCCGTAGTGAGGCACTGAATGCCCTTCCTCACTTTTATAGAAACCCCGTAGTGAGGCACTGAATCCCTTCCTCACATTTATAGAAACCCAGTAGTGAGGCACCAAATCCCCTTTCTCAGTTTTATAGAAACCCCAGTAGTGAGGCACTGAAAGCCCTTCCTCACTTTTATAAAACCCCAGTAGTGAGGCACGAATGCCCTTCCTCACTTTTATGAGAAACCCCAGTAGTGAGGCACTGAATGCCCTTCCTCACTTTTATAGAAACCCCTAGTGAGGCACCGAATCCCCTCCTCACTTTTATAGAAACCCCAGTAGTGAGGCACCGAATCCCCTTCCTCACTTTTATAGAAACCCCAGTAGTGAGGCACCAATCCCCTTCCTCACTTTTAGAAACCCCAGTAGTGAGGCACTGATCCCTTCCTCTATTTTATAGAAACCCAGTAGTGAGGCACTGACTCCCTTCCTCACTTTCATAGAAACCCCAGTAGTGAGGCACCGAATCCCCTTCCTCACTTTATAGAAACCCCAGTAGTGAGGCACTGAATGCCCTTCCTCACTTTTATAGAAACCCCAGTAGTGAGGCACGAATGCCCTTCCTCACTTTATAGAAACCCCAGTAGTGAGGCAACCAATCCCCTTCGTTTTTAGAAACCCCAGTATGAGGCACTGAAAGCCCTTCCTCACTTTTAGAAAACCCTAGTAGTGAGGCACGAATCCCTTCCTCACTTTTATAGAACCCCAGTAGTGCGGCAACGAAAGCCCTTCCTCACTTTTATAGAAACCCTAGTAGTGAGGCCCTAATGCCCTTCCTACTTTTAGAAACCCCAGTAGTGAAATGCGGAAATGGGTATTCAGTGCCTCACTACGGCGGTTTCTATGAAAGTGAGGAAGGGAATTCAGTGCCTCACTACTAAGTTTCTATAAAAGTGAGGAAGGGCATTCAGTGCCTCACTACTGGGTTTCTATAAAGTGAGGAAGGGCATTCAGTGCCTTACTACTGGGGTTTCTATAAAATGAGTAGGGGATTCGGTGCTTCACTACTGGGGTTTCTATGAAAGTGAGGAAGGGGATTCAGTGCCTCACTACTGGGGTTTCTATAAATTGAGAGGGGATTCAGTGACTCACTACTGGGGTTTCTATGAAGTGAGTAGGGGATTCGGTGCCTCACTACTGGGGTTTCTCTATAAAGTGAGGAAGGGCATTCAGTGCCTCACTACTGGGGTTTCTATGAAAGTGAGGAAGGGCATTCAGTGCCTCACTACTAGGGTTTCTATAAAAGTGAGGAAGGGCTTTCGTTGCCGCACTACTGGGGTTTTCTATAAAAGTGAGGAAGGGCATTCAGTGCCTTACTACTGGGGTTTCTATAAAGTGAGGAAGGGCATTCGGTGCCTCACTACTGGGTTTTTATAAAAGTGAGGAGGGCTTTCAGTGCCTCACTACTGGGGTTTCTATAAACTGAGAAAGGGGATTTGGTGCCTCACTACTGGGGTTTCTATAAATGTGAGGAAGGGCATTCATGCCTCACTACTGGGGTTTCTATAAAAGTGAGAAAGGGCATTCAGTGCCTCACTACGGGGTTTTCTATAAAAGTAAGGAAGGGGATTCGGTGCCTCACTACTGGGGTTTTTATAAGTGAGGAAGGGATTTGGTGCCTCACTACTGGGGCTTCTATAAATTGAGGAAGGGGATTCGATGCCTCACTACTGGGGTTTCGATAAAAGTGAGGAGGGGATTCATCCTTACTACTGGGGTTTTTTCTATAAAGTGAGTAGGGGATTCGGTGCTTCACTACTGGGGTTTCTAAAAAGTAAGGAAGGGGATTCGTGCCTCACTACTGGGTTTTTCTATAAAAGTAAGGAAGGGGATTCGGTGCCTCACTACTGGGGTTTTTATAAAGTGAGGAAGGGGATTTGGTGCCTCACTACTGGGGTTTTCTATAAAAGTGAGGAAGGGGATTCGGTGCCTCACTACTGGGTTTCTATAAAAGTGAGGAAGGGGATTCAGTGCCTCACTACTACTGGGTTTCTATGAAAGTGAGGAAGGGCATTCAGTGCCTCACTACTAGGGTTTCTATAAAAGTGAGGAAGGGCTTTCGTTGCCGCACTACTGGGTTTCTATAAAAGTGAGGAGGGCATTCGTGCCTCACTACTAGGTTTTTATATAAAGTGAGGAAGGGCTTTCAGTGCCTCGCTACTGGGTTTCTATAAAACTGAGGGGATTTGGTGCCTCACTACTGGGTTTTCTATAAAAGTGAGGAAGGGCATTCAGTGCCTCACTACTGGGGTTTCTATAAAAGTGAGGAAGGGGCATCAGTGCCTCACTACTGGGGTTTCTATAAAAGTGAGGAAGGGATTCGGTGCCTCACTACTGGGGTTTCTATAAAGTGAGGAAGGGCATTCAGTGCCTCACTCTGGGTTTTCTATAAAAGTGAGGAAGGGCATTCAGTGCCTCACTACTGGGGTTTCTATAAAAGTGAGGAAGGGGATTGGTGCCTCACTACTGGGGTTTCTATAAAAGTGAGGAAGGGAATTCGGTGCCTCACTACTGGGGTTTCTATAAAAGTGAGGAAGGGGATTCGGTGCCTCACTACTGGGGTTTCTATAAAGTGGGAAGGGCTTTCAGTGCCTTATACTGGGGTTTCTATAAAAGTGAGGAGGGCATTCGGTGCCTCACTACTGGGGTTTTTATAAAAGTGAGGAAGGGCTTTCAGTGCCTCACTACTGGGGTTTCTATAAAACTGAGAAAGGGGATTTGGGTGCCTCACTACTGGGGTTTCTATAAATGTGAGGAAGGGCATTCAGTGCCTCACTACTGGTGTTTCTATAAAAGTGAGGAAGGGCATTCAGTGCCTCACTACTGGGGTTTCTATAAAGTAAGGAAGGGGATTCGGTGCCTCACACTGGGGTTTTTATAAAATGAGGAAGGGGATTTGGTGCCTCACACTGGGCTTCTATAAAATTGAGGAGGGATTCGATGCCTCACTACTGGGGTTTCGATAAAAGTGGGGAAGGGGATTCAGTGCCTTACTACTGGGGTTTCTATAAAGTGAGTAGGGATTCGTTGCTTCACTACTGGGGTTTCTATAAAAGTAAGAAGGGGATTCGGTGCCTCACTACTGGGGTTTCTATAAAAGTAAGGAAGGGATTCGGTGCCTCACTACTGGGTTTTTATAAAAGTGAGGAAGGGGATTTGGTGCCTCACTACTGGGGTTTCTATAAAAGTGAGGAAGGGGATTCGGTGCCTCACTACTGGGTTTTTCTATAAAAGTGAGGAAGGGGATTCAGTGCCTCACTACTGGGGTTTCTATGAAAGTGAGGAAGGGCATTCAGTGCCTCCCTACTAGGGTTTCTATAAAAGTGAGGAAGGGCTTTCGTTGCCGCACTACTGGGGTTTCTATAAAGTGAGGAAGGGCATTCGGTTGCCTCACTACTAGGGTTTTTAATAAAAGTGAGGAAGGGCTTTCAGTGCCTCGCTACTGGGGTTTCTATAAACTGAGGGTTTTGGTGCCTCACTACTGGGGTTTCTATAAAAGTGAGGAAGGGCATTCAGTGCCTCACTACTGGGGTTTCTATAAAGTGAGGAAGGGCATTCAGTGCCTCACTACTGGGGTTTCTATAAAAGTGAGGAAGGGATTTGGTGCCTCACTACTGGGGTTTCTATGAAAGTGAGGAAGGGCATTCAGTGCCTCACTACTGGGGTTTCTATAAAAGTGAGGAAGGGCATTCAGTGCCTCACTAGGGGTTTCTATAAAAGTGAGGAAGGGGATTTGGTGCCTCACTACTGGGGTTTCTATAAAAGTGAGGAAGGGATTCGGCCCTCACTACTGGGGTTTCTATAAAAGTGAGGAAGGGGATTCGGTGCCTCACTACTGGGGTTTCTATAAAAGTGGGGAGAGCTTTCATTGCCTCACTTCTGGGGGTTTTATAAAGCGAGTTTCCAAAAAAGCTTTGTTAGTTCACACAATATTTCCTTTTTGTTTTCCAGAGGAAGCTGACGAACTGGAGAGACTGGTACACATCAAAGACAGAATCCATTCTGTATGATCACCCTAATCACACTGTAACCGTGACCACCATAAGTGACTTGGACTTTCAGGCGTTGGTTTACTCCCTGTGGAAAAAGCAGAGGTATAATTATGTATTGCCTGCAGGTGCATACAAATGCTCCATTTTTGCAATATCCAAGACATTACTATACCCACACCATGTCAAATGAGTTTAAATGTTTATAAAGGGCTTTGACATAAACTGTATTGTAATGTATTCTGCACATGGTGTATTAATAATCAGTTTGGTCATTTTGTAGTTAAGTGGCCACCATTACTTACATGTGGAGACCCTCACTGTTTGTTTTTTTTATATCTTTATGATGTGAATTAAAGTTACCTATAAGTGGCTTCCTCTCGATAGATTGCCCTGCTATATCTTTCAATGTATCGAAACAATCACTGATCTGACCTGTCCATCAGCATTCACGTTATCTTAAGATAAATGGCACATGGTGGTATAGTTTGATCAGTACTTCCCTATCAATTTTCAGTCTGGAAATAACCATCAGCTAACCATCTTGCAGCGATCTACCTGTATATGGGCTGCTTTAAGCTGACATACACAAGGCAGACTCTATGGACAATAGACAAATGTGTAATATATCTAAGGTCTAAATTTTATTGACACATTTCCATCTGGCCCATTCATTTTGTGATCACAATTGATTGCATAAAAGACACGGCTCGGCGGTTCTTACATTAGAAACTTGTCTATAGAACAAACTCTAATCAATTTAATGTCTAGTGTATGGCCATGCCTTCCTTTTTACCATTCTTATTTCTTAGATACTTCCAGTTGCAACATCTCTTGACATCTTTAAGTTTGATGGTTACACTGTAGATGTAATGGTGGTTGTACCTAATGCAATTAGAGAATCTGAGCTATTTGCAACCAAGGGATTTCTAATTACTTTTCTAATCTGTTGTTTTTTTTCATAGGAAAGAGAAAAGAAGACAGATGTAGACGATGCGCCATCCAAGTCATCCGTAACCCTACCCAAAAAAGCTGGCGACCCTTACTTTCAAAGAGGTTTGTAATATTAAAGCAGCAACTAAAGAATTACGGTTGAAAAAATTTTGTGATGTAAAGGGAGCTGTGTTTTTATTATGTTGATTATATTTTGCTGGTCTTTTACTCTTTAGCATTCAGGGGAAAGGCTACATTTTTTCATAAAGCAGCATCCATTACATAAAATGTATGTGTTTTGAAATCCGCATTCTTTACAGCAATGCAAGTAGATAGGAATGTGCTATGTACAGAATTTACCATTTACTATTGTAAAAAATATTTTCCCTGCAGAATTTGCTCCCTAACTGCATCACTGCATTCACGAAGTCAGCAAAAGTCTGCAAAGCGTCCATCAAGGATACAAAAAAGAAACAAACAAGGGGGAAAGTGACAGGGCGCACTAGCAAGACTCAGCGAAGACGACAAACAGGAGAAGTAGAACGAACCAACATAACGTTTAGTGCTAGTCACAGCATCTAAAATGGCCGCCATTGCAATTTGCTCTGGAAAAAGACATTTCTTCTCCCTTGGGATTTAAAGGGTATCGGTCACTTAACGCTTACTTAAGGTGAGACCGACCCGCTTAGCACAATGTGTTTCGAACAGCCGTTGCAGCCGACAATTGTTTCGTGTAATGAGCGCTCGTCGATCCTTGTTGATGATCCGCAGGGTCAGATTATCAACCAATCCTGACCGAACAGCTGTTTGGCCCACAGAGTACCCATACTCAAAATGATTGTTGTCTGAAACAGCTGTTTGTTGCGTGTGGACGCGCTCCTTCGTTGGCCCACATCCATAGAATCGGATGTGTGTACTGACCCTTAAAGTTGATGTAATCCTTTCTAAAGGAGCTGAAATGCATAGACAGTTATCAGTTCATTTTTGTTGCAAGAAAGTCTCCTAAAGGGAAAAAAAGGTTCTCAGGGTTTAAAAAAGAAAAATATCTGTAAATTTGTTTTGTTTCTTGTTAATAAATTTTATTGTTCATTATTTAGGTAATACCCTGTTTTTATTTGTTGGTTTTCATATTCCTTTTTATACCATGTTATCTTGCTTATATGGTACTAATTTTAAGTTAACAGAAATTGCACATCACTGGATTGGGTTCGTTTTTTTTTTCTGAAATGTAACAGAATCAGCAACCAATTGTCTCCTTGTATACAATTACATTGTGCTCGTGCACACAGGCACCTAAAGCGTGGCTTCTCTTTTAAAAGGCTCCCCGGGGCTTTGTATGAAAAAGACAAGCTGATCCCAGTATGATGAACCAGGTAAGGTGGGGGAGGATGAGATGTTGACTGTAGATACTTTATTGTTAACAAGCATTGAGTTTATTGGATCTACAATATTCTATGTTTGAAATGTTAGATAACTTTGTAGCATACAGGAAACACATGTTACTTATCAGCAATGTACAGCATCCCAATCATTCTGTGGTCAGACAAACATTTGTAGTTCTGAACATTGGGAGCTTTGTAAAAAAAACAAAACAACTTATGTATTCATAAATAATGTAACAGTAGTGTTCCATGGATGAGTGCCTTCGTAATATTTTCCAAAGCAAGGTGGTTTAATAACCTTATTTTTGTCTCTAAAGTAAATAAATTTATGCATGCAAGATATATCTAAATATACATGGATGATGTTAACCTTATGGGTAATATATGGCAAATAATGCACACATGTATTCTAAAATAGAAATATATTAAGTGAACAAGGAATTGACCATAAAGAGTAATAGGCTGCAGATAGAGTTTTTTTAAACAGGCCATGGAACTGTAAAGTGACTTTTAATTCCCTTTATAGTGTACTGTCATGGTTGCATGATTGTAATACACAGGTGAAGTGTATATGATGCTAATGACGCTTGTATACTTGTATATATTAATGATATTGGAAATCGCTAAAGTTCCATCACTATGTATAGGTCATTGAATGTGTTCCATCCCAGTGTTATCTGGGTATTTACTGTTCTTATAATAGAAGTGGTATTGGTTCATTTGGTAAAACTGTAAAAGTAAACTGGTTTAAATCGATTATTACTTTTTATTTTGTAAAACTGATTGGTTTTGGTATTCAATTCTATTCAGCAGAATTCACTGATTAGCAAGATTCCCAACCTGGCTCAGGCTGGGTGTCATACTAGCCAGTAACATCCTGGTCTGCCAGACCCATAAGCGGGGTACATACAATAACTATAAAGTGGCGATACCGTCGGATCCAGCGGTATCTTATCGATACTGTGTGTAGCACATTTCCCGAACGATCACAAGGCCGATGAATGTTCCGTGGCCTTGAGATCATTCGGAAAGGACAGAAAATTTCCCTCAGGGCGCTTTGTCTCCCTAAAGGAGTCGGCCGCGGTCGTGGGAATATTAAGTCCCGAAACGTTCTCCTTATGCTGTGTATTGGAGAACACTCGGGACTGTGTTTACCCTGTCATCTTTCAAGATCGTGATGTGTGTACCCCCCTTTAGCCTCTTCCATCTAATGTTCCGCAGGCCACATTTTTTTCCAACAGACGGTGGTTGGGCACCATTGAGTCCAATACCTCAAGATCCTTCAGCATATTAAGCATTGAAGTGGTACATTTTTTACTAAAATGTCTCTATTCTATCTGTTGGAACTCGCTTTGGGCAGAGTTGGCAAGTAATTTTGAACAAATTTTTCTAGGCGGAAAAATAGCAAATTGTTGCTAAAGTAAATATATGACTGCCCTGCACCTTTCTAAACAGCCCCTTGAATGCAAGTCCATAGGGCTGAGGCCACACTATGCCTGCGGTATTGCGTGGGAAAAGCGCACGTTTTCCCTCTCGCTGCACTCTGCTGTGCTCTGCAATTCACTCAGTGTTGTGCTATCGGAGCACATGGGATTGACAAACGGTGTCACATGCTCTCCAAAAAGCAGTTTGCAGCACACCTAGTGTGGTCAGACCAATTGGCCAACACTAGCATGCTCTTTTTTAATGTGCGATCGAACGTTAAAACTGTTGTGTGAAATAGCCCTAATACCATTTCTAGGCATGGCCTTTTTGGCAGGTTTAAGAATGTGAGTAACCCGGCCACACATCAGTTTCCTACCTTTTCAATTTTCCTCCAAAGTTACAAAAAACGCCTGTTACAATAATTTTACAACTGACATTACGGCTGAAATGTTTATCACAAATAAGCACTGGCACAAAACTTTGTGCGGATTATTGGCTGATAAACCTCCGCAGCATCCTTCACTATGATTGGTTTCAAAAAAATATAATCAAATATCGGGTCGGTGTAAAGTTTGGTCAGTGGATGACCACCTTAAGTAAGAGATTTGCTTTATGTAACTAAAGAGTAAGGAGCCCAGAAATGCACCTTCCTGGTTGCCCGATATTGGGATATTCTAATATCTTATGATAGAGGGACAGACTTTGTTAGCCAATGATTGGGGATTTTTCCCCCCTGCTAAAATTTTTTTTAAGGACCAATACTAAGATTGTATGATAGAAGGTTACGTGTATAGGCCCCTGTAAAGTTTAGCTGTGAATTGATGTTACCAACACCTTTATTTCCTGTGTAGACATTGTTTATACTACCTGTGTGTCTATTCCAGAACTGGGAATAAACAGTCACTATTTTGTGCTTTTCAAATGGCGAGCAGTTGCTTATAAAGGTGTGTAAACTTAATTAACCTCCAATAGCTGCGCCTGAAGAAACTAAGGCGGGTACCATACACACGTGGAAATTACTGTCCCAACCAAGTGTTCGCTACTAGCAAGCGCTCGGTTGGGAGAAATGACTGTCGGTTGCGGCAACAGCCTAGGCAACCAAGTTCTGCACCAACAGTCTATGAATCAGTCTGACACTTTAGTCATCAAACGCTAATGTGCTTAATGTGACTGTTTTCGTTGCCACAAGTGTTTGAAACAAATTTTGAACCTGCCAGCTCCCAAGCCCTTCCTTCCAGACATCCTCACTGCCACCAATATTGGTATTCAACAGGGGGGAAATAATTAGACCCCTGAATCTTAACAGAATGTACAGGGATGTTTGTTCACATTGAGTTCTTCTCATATACTTTACTTTCCATGTCATGTTAATAAAAATATACACCGTTCAAAATGTGCTGTTTTTATTTTAGCTGACATGAATTGTGATCATTAGTTGCACTATAATGGTGCATGTGCAAGCCTCATTTTATTGTGTACTAATTTGTAGGTTGTGATATTTAAGGGGTATTTAGAATGGATTGTAGGAGAATGTTGTATTGTAGGGGTTAATGATCTGGTCACCACATGTGCCGTGCTCTCCCCTCTCTCTGTTGGCCCATCTATCCTCTGTTCTTTTTATTTATTCATCAGTCTGCACTGAGTCATGTTACCTCCCTCTGTCACCATTCCGGTCACATTACGGTCACCCGCTCAGGTCTGCTTCAATCCAGGGGTCCTCCAGTCGGAGGGAAGCAACGCTGTGGTATGTCCTGGGGAAGGAGGGGAGGACTGGATGAGGTGTAGTGAAGGGGGACGTTTTATACTGTATTGTCACGTATGATAATGACACACTGAATACAAATAATTGGCTGGGAGTAGAAAAACCTTTTTCTCCTGGAGCAAGGAAAGGTGTAACAGCTAGGCCTACACTGCATGAATGTAAATAGGATACAGTAATGGTAAAATAGTCTTGCAATCATTTTACACACGTTCTGTAGTTGTAAAACATGGTTTCCAGAGTGAGAAAAAGGGCTTTGTTGGTAAACTATTGTAACCCCCAACCAGTGGGATGCTGGGAGTTATACACAATATAATTTGTTACAATATGAATATTTGCCCACTGAAAGAAATATTTTTTAACAAAAGAATACCTTTAAGGGTATTTCTGTCAGAAATGCCCCCTCAGCAACGCTGTAAAACTTTACCCCAAGTCTAGGCTTTTACAATATAACATTCTCAACTGGTGTATTCAATTTGTTTTCGATCCACATCAACGATATTAGGCTGAGACCAGGAAGACTGCAGATTTCCTTTATTGTGAATGGGTATAACAGACACTTGCTACCCCAAGCCGCTTCCGGGCCCTTGTATTTTACACAAGTTATAATCTAATCTTGTAACACAAGTCGCAAGGTTTAGATTGCAAATGAAGTATAGTAGTATATAAGTAAAAAGTGCTTGTGTTTGTATGTATGTTTAGTTTATTTATAAAGTGCCACTTGAGACATAGTGCTTACAATAACAAAATACAATAAAGTCATACAAGGGGAACAAATACATAAAAGTTCAGTACATAAATATGCAAATTATATAATAAGTGCTAAGAGCTTTGCCACAAGAGGAATGGTCCCTGCCCTGTAGGCTTACAATCTAGTTAATTTGGTTGAAGAGTGTACTGCTATGGTAAATGCTATAGTGATGTAGGGATGGTGAACCCCATTATAGTTTTGTTGGGGAGTTCCGGTGATTCACAATTATTTTTGGGTTCAGTGAGAATGGTACGGAATTATTGCATCACAGATATTAAAAAATGAAAACCCAAAGGTATGAAAATGCTTATGCCCAACTCATTGCTAAAATTAACATTATAAGATGGTTTATGCATTGCAAAGACATCAACAATTTACTATAGTCACATCCAATGGAATCACTTTTACTATTTTTTTTACTTCAAATTTATTAAAAGTATAAATTGTGACATACAGTTGTATGTCTGTTCGGCAGGACATATTTCTGTTGGAGGTCTTCAAATGAGTGATTGTATTGTTTTTGTTATAACATCTGCAAAGGAATATATCTGTTGTTTTCCCAGTTCTTACTGCAGTGCTGTTAGCTGTGGGAAGCTTTTGTTGTCCCAGAGGGGCGTTTCAGGAGGGATCCCAGAGTATGTTACAATAGTATTGTGTGCTACCAAGTTTTGGCTGCTAATGTGTGTATTACTGTTCCCTTACCTATAGATTGCTTTTTGGGTTTTTGTAAAAGCCAAGAGTGTTCGTGTTAAATACTGCTGCAACATTTTTCGGAGCCGTAGTGGAGTGTTTGGGGTCCATCCAAGTCTGGTAGGTATCTCAGTTTTTTCTGCAATAAAGTATAGTATGAAATTTGGTAAGCAAGGCCTCCGTGAGATTTCAGGCATGTTTAATTTTTGTTCTGGCTCTGCCACTGCCCCAGGAAACATTAACCTATTAAGTTTTGGGAAGAAATATTGGGGGACCCATGCTAATGCGTTGTTGAAGGCCGGAGTAAGGTGCAAAGATATCCAGATTTGGACCAGGGACAGGAGAGATTTTGTGTTATTATCAAGAAAAGAATGGCATCGTCAGCATATAGTCCCAGTGTTTCGGTGTGTTCTCCAGTGTAAATCCTTTATTGAGGGTATGAACGGATTTTGAGTGCCAGGGCTTCGATCGCCAAGGTAAATAGCAGGGCGAAAGGGGGCAGCCGTGCCTGGTACCACGGGTTATGGGAATTTTTGTGAGTTGCTCCGTTGATTGTCCGTTGCTAGGTTTCTTTATATAGGATTGAAGCCAGTTATGTACTTGTTGCTGAATCCATACCTTAAAGACAGACCCATAAAAAATCCCACTCAAGACTATCAAGGGCTTCTGCATATCCGCAAAACCATTATGTGGTTACCTGTGTTGTTGTGGTTTATTTGTGATTGGATAGTGCTCACCTCAGATTAATTGAAGTGGATTTCTAGGAAGGAAGCCAGTCTGGTCTGGATGAATAGATCTAAAATTATTTCTGTATTCTATTTGCCAGAATCTTGCCAGGATGTTGTAGTCATTGTTTAAAGGGGAGATAGGCCTGTATGAGTTCAGATCAGATTCTCACCTCCCTGTGAATAATAGGACGCTCGGGGGACCTGAACTACCTTACTGCCGCTCCGCTCGCACGGTCCGCGCGTTGGGACAGAGGCTTGTCAGTGAAGGAGCGGCTGCGAGTGGAGCGGCGGTAAGGTAAGTTCCAGGTCCCCGAGCGTAATATTATTCACAGGGAGGTGAGAATAGCGTTCTCACCTCCCTGTGAATAATAGAAACAATGGCAAATATTTGTTTTTCTGGATTATGGGAGTTTAGTGTCCCTTTAATTAATTAAGCTTTTTTAGCATTTATTATAAGCCTATCAACACAAAAACTGCTAAAAAGAGCCATTGGCCTGTGTGAAAGTCAGCCTAACTTGAAGAGATTTCATGGCTATTTGCTTTTTAAAGAGAAATTTATGTTCATCTTGTATAGGAAATATTTCAAGAATTGTTATTTTTTCTAGTTAGAATGATAGTCTGCACATTGATGCTTTGCATTCTATTTGTAAGGTGTTTATGTCACAACTGATGGGTGTGCGTTTAGGGTGCACTTGCATTGTCAGTGCAATTGGACAGGATTTCATAGTTTTGTTTCCTACTAATTACAGACCTTTAAATTCTAGTTCTGTCATAGCTAATGACATTATACACAAAATATCTGCTGCTACAAATGTAAATGTAATAACAACTTTGCTATAATCAAGCTGTTTTTGGGTGCTTTCAGCCAGTGCGTCGCTATGTTAAAACATTTAGGGCACATGCCCCGGATCTTTGGCAAGTGCCCACATGTTTTAATGCAACTTACCTAATAGAGGTGCTCTGAATCTCTTTTTCCCTCGTAGTATTAGGGATGGCCGTTTCGCGGATCTGAACCCGGATCCGCCGCGGATTTATCCCATTCGCGAACGGCGGATTTTTCGGATTTTCCGCCTTCCGAACTTCCGATTCGCGGATTTTTAGTATTTTCGAAATTGCGAGTTTTCACGTAATTTCGAATACGGGAAAACATGTAATTTCGAACTTTTCGAAAATAGAAGGATTTCTCTTATTTCCATAAATACGTATTTTCGAAAATTTAGAAATACCCAAAACCCGTATTCGAAAATTTAGAAAATACGAAAAATCACGTAATTTCGAGGGTATTCATTTTAATGGTCCGCTCGCGGATTTTCGAATTTTCAAATTTTTTCGAAAATTCGGCGATCCTCGAGCGGACCGGATTTTGCGTTCGGATCATCTCTAGTAGTAATCTGTGCTGGACATGACGTTACAACAAAGCCGTGTTGTACTACTGGGAAATTACTCCCTGCTCTGCCTCTAACAATGAATTCCGGCCTCTAGCTGCTCCACTGCACATGGGTAGGATATAGCCCACATAGCCCTATTGGTTATTAGCAATCCCATGTGCAGGGCATTCAACTCTTTATATTAGTGCAGGCATGGTGGTAGAATTTATAAAGAGAAAAGGGTGTGAAGTACACAAAGAGTTGTGTAATGGGCATAATTGATGGAAAGCAGTCAACGCCAATAAAGCGGGTGCACAACCTAGGGCCAATAGATAAATAGATAATATAAAAGAAGGCAGAAAAACAAAGAACAGAAACAGCAAGAAGTCAGCTAGGTAATACAAGGGCACAGCACCCAAGAGCACTCCAACTGCATATAATACCATCCAACAATATACAAAAGTGGAGGGCTAATACGCACCTCATCAATAGATACGGTCTGGAGGTGGACCACCACACTATATATTAAAGTATCAAATGTTTTTATTATAATTATCCACCTATCCATTTAAATGCACACACAGAAAAACACCAAAAAAATAAAAACATATAGGCACATCAGTTCCATAGGGAACAAGAAATGAGTATCGGCAGAGTATCCCCTACAGGTATATACAGGAAACAATAACTATGAATCGATTGGCAGCCCATAAGTATAAATAGGGAACATATCCAGTCCTGTTGGTATACCCCAACACAAGGCCCCAAAGAAAATAATGTAGTAGGCTAAGATGAAGGACAGTCCATAATTAACTGGGCTCAAAAGTCTAAGGAATGGTCTCACCCAAGTAGTGATCAAGTCCCACAAAGTCCAATCCAGATCCACGAAAGTGGTAGAATTTGGTATTATTATACACTACATATCTAGTAGTGCAATTAATGTGCATTACTAAATATGCAGTGTATAATAATACTAAAGGCTGCCACTGCCTGCACTAATAAAATGAGCGGATTGCCCTGCACATGGGTAGTAATATCCTACCCCAGTATATGAGGAATTTGCCAGATTGCTGCCATTTTTGTGATGAAATTAACATGGGCACCAGTATGTTATGGAATGCCCATTGCTACAAGTATGATGAAATGCCATGGCTACCAGTATGTGATGAAATTCCCATGGCTACCAGTATGTAATGAAATGCTCATGGGTACTAGTATGTAATGAAATCGTCATGTCTACTAGTAATGTAATGAAATTCCCATGGCTACCAGTATGTAATGAATTCCCAGCTACCAGTATATAAATCCCATGGCTACCAGTATATATGAAATGCCAGTTTCAACCAGTTGTAATACAAATCCCAGGCCACTAATAAGAAATTGCCATTTGCTACCATTATATAATGAAAATGCAGATTTGCTACCATTATATAAGAAAATCGCAGTTTGCTAGCAGTATAACTGAAATTCCAGTGGCTACCAGTTATACGAAATTGTCATTTTGCTTCCAGTATAAGGAATACTGTGACTCTGTGTCATTATTTGTATATCTGTGTACACCTTATCTCAGTCTGTTTATTTCTCTGTCTTTCTATTTACAACTTGTGTAGTTTGTGTCAACACTAACCAGGCATTGTGGAAACCATATTAAATTTCTGTACAGTATGTCTCATTGAAAATGTAACTACACTGTTATCAAAGGGCAGCTAATATATTTTAAAGTGTAACTATTGTCTCCATAAAAGTGCACCTCTATAAAAAGGATCTCTCATACCTCAAACAAGCCTAGGTCATGTATCAGCTTCTCTGGATCTTAAGTTTATGGCTTGTAAAGCTACACTTCCTTGTCTGTCCAGTCTGTCTGAGTCTGTGATAGGCACATGATGAGCTGTGTAAAAAGTCCCACCCCCCAAAAAAAATCTATCTTTTATACCCTGCTGATCTTTTGTGGCTACCTTTAAAAGGATTATACTGCTGTCACTAGGATAGACTGCAGCTAGAAGTAAAATCTGCAGTGCGCTCTTTTTAATAAAGGGCACTTGTATGGAGTACACAGTTCCCAATTAAGCTATTTTTTCACCCAGATAATAAGCTTGACCTTAAGGAATGTTCACCCCTCTAATCAAAAAATCATATAATAGAATACCCCCCACAAACCTAGAGTTTGTTTTATATAGAGTGGGGGTATTCTACTTTATATGCTTTTTTTATTGAGGGTGGACAGTCCCTCTAATGCAAATATAATTAAAAAAAACTGTTGGGCCCTTAAAAGCACATTTAAGGCTTTTAACCCAACCACTGGGAGTACAATTTGCTTGTTGGGTTAAAAGGGCCACACAAATAGTTGCCCTGAAATATGACGGTAAGGTATTTCATCCCAATGATCCTGAAGGTTTAATTGTATTTCTTGTTAGTGAGAATAGAAGGCAGTACGCACACGGTGTTACTTTACAACCACCTCTTAAAATAACATTGCAGCTGGTAAAAGGGTTTAAGTAGATTATGGTCTATAATGTGTTAGTCCCTGTAAGGGGACAGAAAACAAGATCATTGTCCAGCTACTGGACAGTTTAGAAATGCATTAAAGTAATAGTAGAATCTAAATAAAGAAGAAATGGCTGGATATGTGTTCAGTCTTTTTTCAGCCTTAGCAACTGTCTGTGTTAAATAAAATTTAAAGACTTCCTTGGCAGGAATGTATATTCTAGGAAGGTCATGTTATTTATTGGTTTATTTTATTGGCGATCTAGCATTACAGTACTGATTCAGAGATACCTAAAGGTTAAATGCCACCAATTATTGGATTAGTACCAATGATAAATAATGGCTTTTGCAGATAAAGTCCATCAAGGCATCAGGTGGTGACAGTGTTAATAAGCCAAGGAGCTTAATATGGTGGGCGGATTTATGGGAATTATTATTTCTATTTAGGAAGCACTGCAGGTGTAGTAATTAGCATTATCTTCTCAGTTTTATTTGTATTTTTATTTATCTTTTATATATCCTCTTATGAATTAAAACAATAAGCAAATGGAGCGGCACACCTAGTCCTCAATTAGCAACTGCCTGGGTGCTTCCGCTGTGTAATGGAGATAATATATTTACTGAAGAATCGGAGTCTTGAGAACGGCCCGATCTAGGGTTAAACGCATCGATATACTTGTAGTAATTCACTTCAGAAGATACCCAGGAGTGCTCCGATTCTTCTGTTAATATATTCTCTCATGAATTTAGGTAGACTGTTTCTTCTTATCTGGGCAATTCAGTTATGGGTCCTGACTCACAGCAATGTAACATAGCTTGTGACTCCTCCTCCTTTTCTTCAAGAAATGCCCATGTGAATACAAAGTCTTGGGACCAACACAAACACAAAACTCAACCAGGACTCCTCTAGCCCGTTTTTTTTCTGAATACCTACTATGGTGTGTGTTTTGTTGTTTTTTTGTTTATGTTGTGTCAGGAATGTATCCTTTTAATTCTGTTGTATTCATTAGCCTGTCCTGGAGTTTGTTCTTGAGACGTTTCGCTAGTCATCCGCCTGGCTTCTCTCTTCGAATGACTTGTACAGATCTGTGCCTTATGTTCCCCCACTCGCCCCCTGTGTAGTGCATAAAATCCTCCTTACTCCCTTCAATATGTTGTTCCCTGTAGTCCCTCCAGTCCGAAACTGCCCTCCAGGGCCCACCGGGATTGTTTCCCCCTCTGAGCTGTCCTCGAGGGTTTTGGCTTGCTCAAGCAGCCCTTCACTCCCTCCCTCCCCCCCCCCCCGTGTAAAATCTCTTTTCCATATAGTATGGCTAGTTCCCCCAGCCCCAACACTATATTATATTTCCAGAGACTCCCCCAAACTCTACTTACCCTCCCTCTCTTCTCCGCGTTCTGAACTGCCAATCAGGGATGCAGCTGCCTGTCCCGCCCCCTGCTTGCAGTTTCCATGCAAGCAAAGGGCCGGGCAGTGCGGCGGAGGAAAAGGAGGTAAGTAAAGATCGGGGAGTTTTTGGAAAATAAGCGGTTGGGGCTGGGGGAACTAGCCCTACTATATGGCAAAATTGGGAAAAGGGGTTGGACATGCCCTTTAAATAACAAACCAAATGAACTTGAATTGACAGCTTAAGTGTTCCAATAACAATTGTTTTCCATCATGTCCGACGTTAGAACATCGCCCGTGTCTACCTAGCCTATGGTGGTGTATTTGGGATTAAAAATCCCTCCCTATACTGCTAATACTTTAAGGAATCTCTTTTGGAAAAGTACATAAGAGTTATTTTAGTTCTTTTACTGAATAACAAGAGTAGCTGTAGCAATCACTGGATTCACTGGATGAACTGTTGTCTAGAACCATAGGTAGGGTAAAGAGGTTTGAGATAGACAGATCTATGTTTTTATTCAGCCGTGACTACTTTCCATGTTGCAATGTAATCCAAGGTGCTTGATTGTAAATATTTTAGGTTTAATTTTTCTTTAAAGGGCAATTATACCCTCTAAACCATCTCCCTCCTTTTATAGCACCCAGCGTGTAGACATAAATCTGGTCCTCAATCACTGGGTTTGCTCTAGATGTCCCATACTGCTTTTTATTTTACAATAATAATTTATGACCAGAGCACCTTACTAATATGGATGGCCGAACTTACTGAAGTTTGGAACAAACCCATTAAAGTCAATGGGAGATAACGTTTGAAAACTTTGGATAAATACAGATGAAATAGCATGTTAACTTACTGTACCGTAAATGGCCATTTGAGGGTTTTCCAAATTATACTTTTGAGGGTTACCGAAATCGAACAATTACATTTGAGGGTTACGGAACAATACAATTGAGGGTTACCAAACTGACTGCTACATTCGAGGTTACCAAAACTAAGCACTACATTTGAAGGTTACCGTAATCGACTGCTACATTTGAGGGCTACCGAAATCACCCACTACATTTCAGGGGTTCAGACTGCTACATTCAAGGGTTAACGAAATCGACTGCTACATTCAAGGGTTACTGAATGATACATTCGAGGGGAATCACCATACATTAAAGGGTTACCGAATGTACATTCTAGGTTACTGAAACAATTGGAACCGGGACTCTACGTTATTTTAAAACTCTTTATTAGCAAGTCATTGTAACAAGTCCAGAGGGCACCTGATGCGATTCGTACCAAACAGGTACTTTATCATCGGTGGAATGACTGGTGGGGGAGGTCCCTTAAGTACTCACAGGTATCTATTAGGACTCCACCCATTCCTGTTACACACACACAAAGAATAGATAGCATGGGAGTGAAAAATGTACTGTATTGCAAAAATAAACAAATGGATCAAATTATACACAAAGAAAGATTATTATTACAGACAATATATATAAAAAATATATCAATTAGTAGTGCATATTCATTATACAGTTATGTTTTCTCCTTAATTGCGGGTATACAACATACTCATGTAATCACCTTATAGCTGTAGAACTAATATACAGTTATCCTACAAAACCAGTAATATCAAAGGAGCTATTCAAGCCCCTGGGTATATCCTATTACACAATGTAAAAATCCATGGCTTCGCTTAAGCAGTACCACATCCAGACATCTACCTTGTTACCTTCCAATGAGTTGTGATACGCTGGATAGCTTGAACCGGAGGCAAGCCAAATATTCTGATTGTAAATCAAAGGCTACATCTGAGGGTTATCGAAACTGAGGCTACATCCAAGGGTTATCTAAATCAAAGGCTACATTGTAGGTTTATCAAAATCGAAGGCTACTTTCAAAGGGTTACCGATTCGAGAATTATCAAATTTTTTGGGATAATTGCGAAAATAAGTTCGCTAGTTCGAACCCAAAGTAATTCTGAGAGTTTGGATAGTTTGTCCGAATCGGGTTTGGGTCCATCACTACTTACTAACCACAAAATACATAGCTAGTGTGCGTTTTACACTAATTTGAGATATCACCAATATCGCATTGCTTAATACCTACCTACCTATAACTGTACAAAGGATTCAATAGTGGTCTTAATTTGCGATGTGTAAAAAAATGAGTGTTAAATACCGAGTGTGAATAATGCTATTGTTACATAAATTTAGCCATATTTCCTATAAATCAACATTGACTGGTTTGACATGCCCCTTTAATCTGCCAGCCAATCAAACTAAAGAATCTCTGCCCATGAAAAACTAAATATTAGCTACTTTTCTAACACAAATAGACTGCTTACTTGACCTTTACACTGCTTAGAGCTTTGCTTCAATAATCTTTAAAGAAAAAAAAATTGTATACAATTCATTACATTTATACAATTAATGAATCTTGAAGAATAAATATCCTAAAAAGGTCAGTGATGGTTTCAAGATTTTATCTCCTTTTTGTCCTCTGTACCGACAATAACCTGGCTCCCCATTAAACAGCGCATTGTAAAAAAAATCCTTCTCCTAACTTTAAATCCCTTCACTCGCTGCTCCTCCTTATATTTTTCTCTCTAGTCTCCCCATATGTTCCTGCAGATCCCCTCCGCTCATCGCAGAACCAGCTCCTGTACAGCCCCCCACTCGTACTGCTTCTGTTCGCCTTAACCTTTCTCTCTTGTGGCTCCCATCCTCTATTCCCCTCTCTCTACATCAAGAAACCTTGATTAGAAAGTTAAATCTAACCTTACATCTTGCCTATCGGGTAACCAGCACAGTCTATGATTGTTTTATTACACTGCATACGTCTCACTCCAGCACTTATACCCACTCCATTGTATCTGTATGTTACCCACCTAACTAGATTGTAAACTCTATGGGGCAGGGACCTCCTTTCCTCTTGTGGCAAAGCTCTAGCACTTCCATTTATTTAATTTATATATTATGTATTTGTTGCCCTTGTATGACTTTATTGTATTTTTTGTTTTGTACCGCGTTGTGTCCCCAAGTGGTGATTTTAAAACAACTATCATACATTCTATTTGTTAAAACAGTATAAGACTCCAAACAAATTGTGTGAAATTTAAATAGGAGCAATTTTTTTCTATGATCTTCAATTCAAAAGAAATGATAAGATGAATAAGCTGTGTACTAATGGGCAGGTGTTACTGGACAGCCGGGCCAAACATATCGGTCACGATGAACATAGTAACTTTCAAATATTCACAACACAGATCCATAGAAGGCTGCTTATAGTTTTCTGCCTTGTCTGGTTGGTCTTTTGATTGATCCAGGCAGAAAATCCAATCAGTTTTTGGACAATTGTGGGCACATTGTACCACAGTATTTCGAAATATTGGTCAGTCATCCGGCCCAAAATATCTGCTTGTGTGTACAAGCCTTAATAGTTACAATTCTGCCCAATTGAACTGAATCAAAGCCTTCTTAATTTCGTTTTCATAAAACTGTGTTTAAGTGAATTTAAATTATTTTCTCTGAATGAATATATTTGTTTTGATGAGTCAAACTTATCCTACTATGTATGTTTTTAACATATAGTTATTAATTTCGCAACCAATCAGGTGCTAGATTTTTACTGCGTTACTGCTGTAAGACGGGTTACTGCAGATTATAGCACATGCACCTTCATTGCATCAGCCCTTAATGTTTCTCTGATGTCTCTCTGATGACCTTATCCCCATACAGGGTTCTACAGATCCATCACTGATCATCCTCTGTATTTTGATGTCCTGCTACATCCAGTCCTGTTCCCCAAAAGTCCTGTTTGCGTTGTTTCTCCCCCAGTGTGAACTCTATACAAGCATTGGGAGAGGACATGTGAAGCACAGGTAGGTAATGTGCTTTAAGAATGAGTAAGGGGATTCGGTGCCTCACTACTGGGGTTTCTATAAAAGTGAGGAAGGGTATTCAGTGCCTCACTACTGCGGTTTCTATGAAAGTGAGGAAGGGAATTCAGTGCCTCACTACTAAGTTTCTATAAAAGTGAGGAAGGGCATTCAGTGCCTCACTACTGGGGTAAGGGGATTCGGTGCCTCACTACTGGGGTTTCTATAAAAGTGAGGAAGAGCTTTCAGTGCCTCACTTCTGGGGGTTTTATAAAAGCGAGTTTCCAAAAAAAGCTTTGTTAGTTCACACAATATTTCCTTTTTGTTTTACAGAGGAAGCTGACGAACTGGAGAGACTGGTAACATCAAAGACAGAATCCATTCTGTATGATCACCCTAATCACACTGTAACCGTGACCACCATAAGTGACTTGGACCTTTCAGGCGTTGGTTTACTCCCTGTGGAAAAAGCAGAGGTATAATTATGTATTGCCTGCATGGTGCATACAAATGCTCCATTTTTGCAATATCCAAGACATTACTATACCCACACCATGTCAAAATGAGTTTAAATGTTTATAAAGGGCTTTGACATAAACTGTATTGTAATGTATTCTGCACATGGTGTATTAATAATCAGTTTGGTCATTTTGTAGTTAAGTGGCCAGCCATTACTTACATGTGGAGACCCTCACTGTTGTTTTTTTTATATCTTTATGATGTGAATTAAAGTTACCTATAAGTGGCTTCCTCTCGATAGATTGCCCTGCTATATCTTTCAATGTATCGAAACAATCACTGATCTGACCTGTCCATCAGCATTCACGTTATCTTAAGATAAATGGCACATGGTGGTATAGTTTGATCAGTACTTCCCTATCAATTTTCAGTCTGGAAATAAACATCAGCTACACCATCTTGCAGCGATCTACCTGTATATGGGCTGCTTTAAGCTGGACATACACAAGGCAGACATCTATGGACAATAGACAAATGTGTAATATATCTAAGGTCTAAATTTTATTGACACATTTCCATCTGGCCCATTCATTTTGTGATCACAAGTTGATTGCATAAAAGAACAGGCTCGGCGGTTCTTACATTAGAAACTTGTCTATAGAGACAAACATCTAATCAATTTAATGTCTAGTGTATGGCCATGCCTTCCTTTTTACCATTCTTATTTCTTAGATACTTCCAGTTGCAACATCTCTTGACATCTTTAAGTTTGATGGTTACACTGTAGATGTAATGGTGGTTGTACCTAATGCAATTAGAGAATCTGAGCTATTTGCAACCAAGGGATTTCTAATGTACTTTTCTAATCTGTTGTTTTTTTTCTATAGGAAGAAGAAAAGAAGACAGATGTAGACGATGCGCCATCCAAGTCATCCGTAACCCTACCCAAAAAAGCTGGCGACCCATTACTTTCAAAGAGGTTTGTAATATTAAAGCAGCAACTAAAGAATTACGGTTGAAAAAATTTTGTGATGTAAAAGGGAGCTGTGTTTTTATTATGTTGATTATAGTTGCTGGTCTTTTACTCTTTAGCATTCAGGGGAAAGGCTACATTTTTTCATAAAGCAGCATCCATTACATAAAATGTATGTGTTTTGAAATCCGCATTCTTTACAGCAATGCAAGTAGATAGGAATGTGCTATGTACAGAATTTACCATTTACTATTGTAAAAAATATTTTCCCTGCAGAATTTGCTCCCTAACTGCATCACTGCATTCACGAAGTCAGCAGAAGTCTGCAAAGCGTCCATCAAGGATACAAAAAAAGAAACAAACAGAGGGGAAAGTGACAGGGCGCACTAGCAAGACTCAGCGAAGACGACAAACAGGGAGAAGTAGACGAAACCAACATAACGTTTAGTGCTAGTCACAGCATCTAAAATGGCCGCCATTGCAATTTGCTCTGGAAAAAGACATTTCTTTCTCCCTTGGGATTTAAAGGGTATCGGTCACTTAACGCTTACTTAAGGTGAGACCGACCCGCTTAGCACAATGTGTTTCGAACAGCCGTTGCAGCCGACAATTGTTTCGTGTATGAGCGCTCGGTCGATCCTTGTTGATGATCCGCAGGGTCAGATTATCAACCAATCCTGACCGAACAGCTGTTTGGCCAACAGAGTACCCATACTCAAAATGATTGTTGTCTGAAACAGCTGTTTGTTGCGTGTGGACGCGCTCCTTCGTTGGCCCACATCCATAGAATCGGATGTGTGTACTGACCCTTAAAGTTGATGTAATCCTTTCTAAAGGAGCTGAAATGCATAGACAGTTATCAGTTCATTTTTGTTGCAAGAAAGTCTCCTAAAGGGGAAAAAAAGGTTCTCAGGGTTTAAAAAAGAAAAATATCTGTTAAATTTGTTTTGTTTCTTGTTAATAAATTTTATTGTTCATTATTTAGGTAAATACCCTGTTTTATTTGTTGGTGTTTCATATTCCTTTTTATACCATGTTATCTTGCTTATATGGTACTAATTTTAAGTTAACAGAAATTGCACATCACTGGATTGGGTTCGGTTTGTTTTCTGAAATGTAACAGAATCAGCAACCAATTGTCTCCTTGTATACAAATTACATTGTGCTGCAGTGCACACTAGGCACCTAAAAGGCGTGGCTTCTCTTTTAAAAGGCTCCCCGGGGCTTTGTATGAAAAAGACAAGCTGATCCCAGTATGATGAACCAGGTAAGGGTGGGGGAGGATGAGATGTTGACTGTAGATACTTTATTGTTAACAAGCATTGAGTTTAGTGGATCTACAATATTCTATGTTTGAAATGTTAGATAACTTTGTAGCATACAGGAAACTACATGTTACTTATCAGCAATGTACAGCATCCCAATCATTCTGTGGTCAGACAAACATTTGTAGGTCTGAACATTGGGAGCTTTGTAAAAAAAACAAAACAACTTATGTATTCATAAATAATGTAACAGTAGTGTTCCATGGATGAGTGCCTTCGTAATATTTTCCAAAGCAAGGTGGTTTAATAACCTTATTTTTGTCTCTAAAGTAAATAAATATTATGCATGCAAGATATATCTAAATATACATGGGATGATGTATACCTTATGGGTAATATATGGCAAATAATGCACACATGTATTCTAAAATAGAAATATATTAAGTGAACAAGGAATTGACCATATAAGAGTAATAGGCTGCAGATAGAGTTTTTTTAAACAGGCCATGGAACTGTAAAGTGACTTTTAATTCCCTTTATAGTGTACTGTCATGGTTGCATGATTGTAATACACAGGTGTAAGTGTATATGATGCTAATGACGCTTGTATACTTGTATATATTAATGATATTGGAAATCGCTAAGAAGTTCCATCACTATGTATAGGTCATTGAATGTGTTCCATCCCAGTGTTATCTGGGTATTTACTGTTCTTATAATTAGAAGTGGTATTGGTTCATTTGGTAAAACTGTAAAAGTAAACTGGTTTAAATCGATTATTACTTTTTTATTTGTAAAACTGATTGGTATTGGTATTCAATTCTATTCAGCAGAATTCACTGATTAGCAAGGATTCCCAACCTGGCTCAGGCTGGGTGTCATACTAGCCAGTAACATCCTGGTCTGCCCAGACCCATAAGCTGGGTACATACAATAACTATAAAGTGGCGATACCGTCGGATCCAGCGGTATCTTATCGATACTGTGTGTAGCACATTTCCCGAACGATCACAAGGCCGATGAATGTTCCTGTGGCCTTGAGATCATTCGGAAAGGACAGAAAATTTCCCTCAGGCGCGTTTGTCTCCCTAAAGGAGTCGGCCGCGGTCGTGGGAAATATTAAGTCCCGAAACGTTCTCCTTATGCTGTGTATTGGGAGAACACTCGGGACTGTGTTTACCCTGTCATCTTTCAAGATCTGTGATGTGTGTACCCACCTTTAGCCTCTTCCATCTAATGTTCCTGCAGGCCACATTTTTTTCCAAACAGACGGTGGTTGGGCACCATTGAGTCACAATACCCTCAGATCCTTCAGCATATTAAGCATTGAAGTGGTTACATTTTTTACTAAAATGTCTCTATTCTATCTGTTGGAACTGCTTTGGGCAGAGTTGGCAAGTAATTTTGAACAAATTTTTCTAGGCGGAAAAATAGCAAATTGTTGCTAAAGTAAATATATGACTGCCCTGCACCTTTCTAAACAGCCCCTTGAATGCAAAGTCCAGTAAGGCTGAGGCCACACTATGCCTGCCGGTATTGCGTGGGAAAAGCGCACACGTTTTCCCTCTCGCTGCACTCTGCTTGCTCTGCAATTCACTCAGTGTTGTGCTATCGGAGCACATGGGATTGACAAACGGTGATCACATGCTCTCCAAAAAGCAGTTTGCAGCACACCTAGTGTGGTCAGACCAATTGGCCAACACTAGCATGCTCTTTTTAATGTGCGATCGAACGTTAAAACACTGTTGTGTGAAATAGCCCTAATACCATTTCTAGGCATGGCCTTTTTGGCAGGTTTAAGAATGTGAGTAATCCCGGCCACACATCAGTTTCCTACCTTTTCAATTTTCCTCCAAAGTTACAAAAAACGCCTGTTACAATAATTTTACAACTGACATTACGGCTGAAATGTTTATCACAAATAAGCATCTGGCCAGAAAACTTTGTGCGGATTATTGGCTGATAAAACCTCCGCAGCATCCTTCACTATGATTGGTTCGAAAAAAATATAATCAAATATCGGGTCGGTGTAAAGTTTGGTCAGTGGATGACCACCTTAAGTAAGAGATTTGCTTTATGTAACTAAAGAGTAAGGAGGCCCAGAAATGCACCATTCCTGGTTGCCCGATATTGGGATATTCTAATATCTTATGATAGATGGACAGACTTTGTTAGCCAATGATTTGGGGATTTTTTCCCCCTGCTAAAATTTTTTTTAATGGACCAATACTAAGATTGTATGATAAGAATTGTTACGTGTATAGGCCCCTGTAAAGTTTAGCTGTGAAGTGATGTTACCAACACCTTTATTTCCTTGTAGACATTGTTTTATTTTACTACCTGTGTGTTCTATTCCAGAACTGGGAATAAACAGTCACTATTTTGTGCTTTTCCAAATGGCGAGCAGTTGCTTAATAAAGGTGTGTAAACTTAATTAACCTCCAATAGCTGCGCCTGAAGAAACTAAGGCTGGGTACCATACACACGTGGAAATTATCTGTCCCAACCAAGTGTTCGCTACTAGCAAGCGCTCGGTTGGGAGAAATGACTGTCGGTTGCGGCAACAGCCTTAGGCAACCAAGTTCTGCACCAACAGTCTATGAATCAGTCTGACACTTTAGTCATCAAACTGCTAATGATGCTTAATGTGACTGTTTCTGTTGCCACAAAGTGTTGAAACAAATTTTGAACCTGCCAGCTCCCAAGCCCTTCCTTCCAGACATCCTCACTGCCACCAATATGTGTATTCAACATGGGGGAAATAATTAGACCCACTGAATCTTAACAGAATGTACAGGGATGTTTGTTCACATTGAATGTTCTTCTCATATACTTTACTTTCCATGTCATGTTTAATAAAATATACACCGTTCAAATATGTGCTGTTTTTATTTTAGCTGACATGAATTGTGATCATTAGTTGCACTATATAGTGTGCATGTGCAAGCCTCATTTTATTGTGTACTAATTTGTAGGTTGTGATATTTTATGGGGGTATTTAGAATGGATTGTAGGAGAATGTTGTATTGTAGGGGTTAATGATCTGGTCACCACAATGTGCCAGTGCTCTCCCCTCTCTCTTGTTGGCCCATCTATCCTCTGTTCTTTTTATTTATTCATCAGTCTGCACTGAGTCATGTTACCTCCCTCTGTCACCATTCCGGTCACATTACTGTCACCCGCTCAGTGTCTGCTGCTAATCCAGGGGGTCCTCCAGTCGGAGGGAAGCAACGCTTTGTGGTATGTCCTGGGGAAGGGAGGGGAGGACTGGATGAGGTGTAGTGAAGGGGGACTGTTTATACTGTATTGTCACGTATGATAATGACAACACTGAATACAAATAATTGGCTGGGAGTAGAAAAACCTTTTTCTCTGCTGGAGCAAGGAAAGGTGTAACAGCTAGGCCTACACTGCATGAATGTAAATAGGATACAGTAATGGTAAAATAGTCTTGCAAATCATTTTACACACGTTATCTGTAGTTGTGAAAACATGGGATTTCCAGAGTGAGAAAAAAAGGGCTTTGTTGGTAAAACTATTTGAACCCCAACCAGTGGGATGCTGGGAGTTATACACAATTATAATTTGTTACAAAATATATGAATAATTTGCCCACTGAAAGAAATATTTTTTAACAAAAGAATACCTTTAAGGGTATTTCTGTCAGGGAAAATGCCCCCTCAGCAACGCTGTAAAACTTTACCCCAAGTCTAGGCTTTTACAATATAACATTCTCAACTGGTGTATTCAATTGTTTTCGATCCACATCAACGATATTAGGCTGAGACCAGGAAAGACTGCAGATTTCCTTTATTGTGAATGGGTATAACAGACACTTGCTACCCCAAGCCGCTTCCGGGCCCTTGTATTTTAACACAAGTTATAATCTAAATCTTGTAACACAAGTCGCAAGGTTTAGATTGCAAATGAAGTATAGTAGTATATAAAGTAAAAAGTGCTTGTGTTTGTATGTATGTGTAGTTTATTTATAAAGTGCCACTTGAGGACATAGTGCTGTACAATAACAAAATACAATAAAGTCATACAAGGGGAACAAATACATAAATAGTTCAGTACATAAATATGCAAATTATATAAATAGAAGTGCTAGAGCTTTGCCACAAGAGGAATGGTCCCTGCCCTGTAGAGCTTACAATCTAGTTAATTTGGTTGAAGAGGTGTAACTGCTATGGTAAATGCTATAGGTGATGTAGGGATGGTGAACCCCATTATAGTTTTGTTGGAGGTTCCGGTGATTTCACAATTATTTTTGGGTTCAGTGAGAATGGTTACGGAAATTATTTGCATCACAGATATTAAAAAATGAAAACCCAAAGGTATGAAAAATGCTTATGCCCCAATCTATTGCTAAAATTAACATTATAAGATGGTTTAATGCATTGCAAAGACATCAACAATTTACTATAGTCACATCCAATGGAATCACTTTTACTATTTTTTTTAACTTCAAATTTATTATAAAGTATAAATTGTGACATACAGTTGTATGTCTGTTCGGCAGGACATATTTCTGTTGGAGGTCTTCAAATGAGTGGATTGTATTGTTTGTTATAACATCTGCAAAGGAATATATCTGTTTGTTTTCCCAGTTCTTACTTGCAAGTGCTGTTAGCTGTGGGAAGCTTTTGTTGTCCCAGAGGGGCGTTTCAGGAGGGATCCCAGAGTAGTTTACAATAGTATTTGTGGCTAACCAAGTTTTGGCTGCTAAGGTGTGTATTACTGTTCCCTTACCTATAAGATGCTTTTTTGGGTTTTGTAAAAATGCCAAGAGTGTTCGTGTTAAATACTGCTGCAACATTTTTTCGGAGCCTGTAGGTGAGTGTTTGGGGTCCATCCAAGTCTGTAGGTATCTCAGTTGTTCTGCAATAAAGTATAGATAGAAATTTGGTAAAGCAAGGCCTCCGTGAGATTTCAGGCATTGTAAGTTTAATTTTGTTCTGGCTCTGCCACTGCCCCATAGGAAACATTAAACTATTAAGTTTTTGGAAGAAATATTGGGGGACCCATGCTAATGCGTGTTGAAGGCCGGAGTAAGGTGCAAAGATATCCAGGATTTGGACCAGGGACATGAGAGATTTGTGTGTATTATCAAGAAATAGAATGGCATCGTCAGCATATAGTCCCAGTGTTTCGGTTGTGTCTCCCAGTGTAAATCCTTTTATTGAGGGGTATGAACGGATTTTGAGTGCCAGGGCTTCGATCGCCAAGGTAAATAGCAGGGGCGAAAGGGGGCAGCCGTGCCTGGTACCACGGGTTAATGGGAATTTTTGTGAAGTTGCTCCGTTGATTGTCCGGTATGCTAGAGGTTCTTTATATAGGATTTGAAGCCAGTTGATGTACTTGTTGCTGAATCCATACCTGTAAAGACAGACCCATAAAAAATCCCACTCAAGACTATCAAGGGCTTTCTGCATATCCAGCAAAACCATTATGTGGTTACCTGTGTTGTTGTGGTTTATTTGTGATTGGATTAGTGCTCACCTCAGATTAATTGAAGTGGATTTCCTAGGAAGGAAGCCAGTCTGGTCTGGATGAATAAGATCTAAAATTATTTTCTGTATTCTATTTGCCAGAATCTTGCCAGGATGTTGTAGTCATTGTTTAAAAGGGAGATAGGCCTGTATGAGTTCAGATCAGATTCTCACCTCCCTGTGAATAATAGGACGCTCGGGGGACCTGGAACTTACCTTACTGCCGCTCCGCTCGCAGCGGTCGCGCGGTTGGGACAGAGCGGCTGTCAGTGAAGGAGCGGCTGCGAGTGGAGCGGCGGTAAGGTAAGTTCCAGGTCCCCCGAGCGTAATATTATTCACAGGGAGGTGAGAATAAGCGTTCTCACCTCCCTGTGAATAATAGAAACGAATGGCAAATAGTTGTTTTTCTGGATTATGGGAGTTTAGTGTCCCTTTAATTAATTTAGCTTTTTTTAGCATTTATTATAAGCCTATCAACACAAAAACTGCTAAAAAGAGCCATTGGCAGCTGGTGTGAAAGTCAAGCCTAACTTGAAAGAGATTTCATGGCTATTTGCTTTTTAAAGAGAAATTTATGTTCATCTTGTATAGGAAATATTTCAAGAATTGTTATTTTTCTAGTTAGAATGAGTAGTCTGCACATTGATGCTTTGCATTCTATTTGTAAGGTGTTTATGTCACAACTGATGGGTGTGCAGTTTAGGTGGTGCACTTGCATTGTCAGTGCAATTGGACAGGATTTCATAGTTTTGTTTCCTTACTAATTACAGAGCCTTTAAATTCTAGTTCTGTCATAGCTAATGACATTATACACAAAATATCTGCTGCTACAAATGTAAATGTAATAACAACTTTGCTATAATCAGAGCTGTTTTTGGGTGCGTTTCAGCCAGTGGCGTCGCTATGTTAAAACATTTAGGGCACATGCCCCGGATCTTTGGCAAAGTGCCCCAAATGTTTTAATGCAACTTACCTAATAGAGGTGCTCTGAATCTCCTTTTCCTCGTAGTAATTAGGGATGGCCGGTTCGCGGATCTGAACCCGGATCCGCCGCGGATTTATCCCATTCGCGAACGGCGGATTTTTCCGGATTTTCCGCCTTCCGAACTTCCGATTCGCGGATTTTTAGTATTTTCGAAATTGCGAGTTTTCACGTAATTTCGAAAATACGGGAAAACATGTAATTTCGAAACTTTTCGAAAATAGAAGGATTTCTCTTATTTCCATAAATACGTATTTTCGAAAATTTTAGAAAATACCCGAAAACCCGTAATTTCGAAAATTTTAGAAAATACGAAAAATCACGTAATTTCGAGGGTATTCATTTTAATGGGTCCGCTCGCGGATTTTCGAATTTTCAAATTTTTTCGAAAATTCGCGGATCCTCGAGCGGACCGGATTTTGCGAAGTTCGGACATCTCTAGTAGTAATCTGTGGCTGGACAATGACGTTACAACAAAGCCGTGTTGTACTACTGGGAAATTACTCCCCTGCTCTGCCTCTAACAATGAATTCCGGCCTCTAGCTGCTCCACTGCACATGGGTAGGATATAGCCACATAGCCCTATTGGGTTATTAGCAATCCCATGTGCAGGGCATTCAACTCTTTATATTAGTGCAGGCAGTGGTAGAATTTATAAGAAGAAAAAGGGTGTGAAGTACACAAAGAGTTGTGTAATGGGCATAATTGATGGAAAGCAGTCAACGCCAATAAAGCGGGTGCACAACCTAGGGCCAATAGGATAAATAGATAATAATAAAGAAGGCAGAAAAACAAAGAACAGAAACAGCAGAAAGGTCAAGCTAGGTAATACAAGGGCACAGCACCCAAGAGCACTCCAACTGCATATAAATACCATCCAACAATATACAAAAGTGGAGGGCTAATACGCACCTCATCAATAGATAACGGTCTGGAGGTGGACACCACACTATATATTAAAAGTATCAAATAGTTTTTATTATAATTATCCACCTATCCATTTAAATGCACACACAGAAAAACACCAAAAAAATAAAAACATATAGGCACATCAGTTCCATAGGGAACAAGAAATGAGTATCGGCAGAGTATCCCCTAGCAGGTATATACAGGAAACAATAACTATGAATCGATTGGCAGCCCATAAGTATAAATAGGGAACATATCCAGTCCTGTTGGTATACCCCAACACAAAGGCCCCAAAGAAAAATATGTAGTAGGGCTAAGATGAAGGACAGTCCATAATTAACTGGGCTCAAAAGTCTAAGGAATGGTCTCACCCAAGTAGTGATCAAGTCCCACAAAGTCCAAATCCAGATCCACGAAAGTGGTAGAATTTGGTATTATTATACACTACATATCTAGTAGTGCATATTAATGTGCATTACTAAATATGCAGTGTATAATAATACTAAATGCTGCCACTGCCTGCACTAATAAAATGAGCGGATTGCCCTGCACATGGGGTAGGTAATATCCTACCCCAGTATATGAGGAATTTGCCAGATTGCTGCCATTATGTGATGAAATTAACATGGCTACCAGTATGTTATGGAATGCCCATTGCTACAAGTATGTGATGAAATGCCAATGGCTACCAGTATGTGATGAAATTCCCATGGCTACCAGTATGTAATGAAATGCTCATGGGTACTAGTATGTAATGAAATCGTCATGTCTACTAGTATGTAATGAAATTCCCATGGCTACCAGTATGTAATGAAATTCCCATGGCTACCAGTATGTAATGAAATTCCCATGGCTACCAGTATATGATGAAATTGCCAGTTTGCAACCAGTATGTAATACAAATCCCATGGCTACCACTATATAATGAAATTGCCAGTTTGCTACCAGTATATAATGAAAATGCAAGTTTGCTACCAGTATATAATGAAAATCGCAGTTTGCTAGCAGTATATACTGAAATTTCCAGTTTGCTACCAGTATATACTGAAATTGTCAGTTTGCTTCCAGTATAATGGAATACTGTGACTCTGTGTCATTAATTTGTATATCTGTGTACACCTTATCTCAGTCTGTTTATTTCTCTGTCTTTCTATTTACAACTTGTGTAGTTTGTGTCAACACTAACCAGGCATTGTGGAAACCATATTAAATTTCTGTATACAGTATGTCTCAATTGAAAATGTAACTACACTGTTATCAAAGGGCAGCTAAATATATTTTAAAGTGTAACTATTGTCTCCATAAAAGTGCACCTCTATTAAAAAGAGCTATCTCATACCTCAAACAAGCCTAGGGTCATGTATCTAGCTTCTCTGGATCTTAAGTTATAGGCTTGTAAAGCTACACTTCCTTGTCTGTCCAGTCTGTCTGAGTCTGTGATAGGCACATGATGAGCTGTGTAAAAAGTCCCACCCCCCCAAAAAAAATCTATCTTTTATAGACCTGCTGATCTTTTGTGGCTACCTTTAAAAAGGATTTATACTGCTGTCACTATGGATAGACTGCAGCTAGAAGTAAAATTCTGCAGTGCGCTCTTTTTAATAAAGGGCACTTGTATGGAGTACACAGTTCCCAATTAAGCTATTTTTTTCACCCAGATAATAAGCTTGACCTTAAAGGGAATGTTCACCCCTCTAATCAAAAAAGCATATATAATAGAATACCCCCCAAAACCTAGAGTTTGTTTTATAGAGTGGGGGTATTCTACTTTATATGCTTTTTTTATTAGAGGGGTGGACAGTCCCTCTAATGCAAATATAATTAAAAAAAACTGTTGGGCCCTTAAAAGCACATTTAAGGCTTTTAACCCAACCAGCTGGGGAGTACAATATGCTTGTTGGGTTAAAAAGGCCACACAAATAGTTGCCCTGAAATATTGACGGTAAGGTATTTCATCCCAAATGAATCCTGAATAGGTTATTAATTGGTATTCTGTTAGTAGGAATAGAAGGCAGTACGCACACGGTGTTACTTTACAACCACCTCTTAAAATAACATTGCAGCTGGTAAAAGGTGTTAAGTAGATTATGGTCTATAATGTGTTAGTCCCTGTAAGGGGACAGAAAACAAGATCATTGTCCAGCTACTGGACAGTTTAGAAATGCATTAAAGTAATAGTAGAATCTAAATAAAGAGAAGAGAATGGCTGGATATGGTGTTCAGTCTTTTTTCAGCCTTAGCAACTGTCTGTGTTAAATAAAATTTAAAGACTTCCTTGGCAGGAAATGTATATTCTAGGAAGGTCATGTTATTTATTGGTTTATTTATTGGCGATCTAAGCATTACAGTACTGATTCAGAGATACCTAGAAGGTTAAATGCCACCAATTATTTGGATTAGTACCAATGATAAATAATGGCTTTTGCAGATAAAAGTCCATGCAAGGCATCAGGTGGTGACAGTGTTAATAAGCCAAGGAGTCATTAATATGGTGGGCGGATTTATGGGAATTATTATTTCTATTTAGGAAGCACTGCAGGTGTAGTAATTAGCATTATCTTCTCAGTTTATTTTGTATTTTATTGATCTTTTATATATCCTCTTATGAATTTAAACAATAAGCAAAATGGAGCGGCACACCTAGTCCTCAATTAGCAACTGCCTGGGTGCTTCCGCTGTGTAATGGAGATAATATATTTACTGAAGAATCGGAGGTCTTGAGAACGGCCCGATCTAGGGTTAAAACGCATCGATATACGTGTATGTAATTCACTTCAGAAGATACCCAGGAGTGCTCCGATTCTTCTGTTAATATATTCTCTCATGAATTTAGGTAGACTGTTTCTTCTTATTCTGGGCAATTCAGTTATGGGTCCTGACTCCAGACAATGTAACATAGCTTGTGACTCCTGCACTCCTTTTCTTCAAGAAATTGCCCAGTGTGAATACAATAGTCTTGGGACCAACACAAACACAAAACTCAACCAGGACTCCTCTAGCCCAGTTTTTTTCTGAATACCTACTAGGGTGTGTGTTGTTGTTTTATTATGGTTTGTCAGGGAGAAATGTAATCCTTTTAATATCTGTTGTATTCAATTAGACAACTGTACTTGAAGTTTAGTTCTTGAAGACGTTTCGCTAGTCATCCGACTGGCTTTCTCAATTCAGAATGACTTGTACAAGAATCTGTGGCAATTATGTTCCCCCACTACTGGCCCCACTGTGTAGTGCATAAAAATCCTTACCTTACATCCCAGTTCAAAATGGTTCTCCTGTAAAGTCCCTCCAAAGTCCAGAAAACTGACCTCCAGGAGCCACCAGGGAAATTGTTTCCACCTCTGAGCTGTCCTCTCAGAGGGTTTTGGCTTGCTCAGAGCAGCCCTTCACTCCCTCCCCCCCCCCCCCCCCCGTGTAAAATCTCTTTTCCATATAGTATGGCTAGTTCCCCCAGCCCCAACCACTATATTATATTTTCCAGAGACTCCCCCAAACTCTACTTACCCTCCCTCTCTTCTCCGGCGTTCTGAACTGCCAATCAGGGATGCAGCTGCCTGTCCCGCCCCCTGCTTGCAGTTCCATGCAAGCAAAGGGCCGGGCAGTGCGGCGGAGGAAAGAGGGAAGGTAAGTAAAGATCGGGGGAGTTTTTGGAAAATATAGCGGTTGGGGCTGGGGGAACTAGCCCTACTATATGGCAAAATTGGGAAAAGGGGTGGACATGCCCTTTAAATAACAGAACCAAATGAACTTGAATTGACAGCTTAAGTGTTCCATAAACAATTGTTTTCCATCATGTCCGAACGTTAGAACATCTGCCCGTGTCTACCTAGCCTATGGTGGTGTATTTGGGATTTAAAAATCCCTCCCTATACTGCTAATACTTTAAGGAATCTCTTTTGGAAAAGTACATAAGAGTTATTTTAGTTCTTTTACTGAATAACAAGAGTAGCTGTAGCAATCACTGGATTTCACTGGATGAACTGTTGTCTAGAACCATAGGTAGGGTAAAGAGGTTTGAGATAGACAGATCTATGTTTTTATTCAGCCGTGACTACTTTCCATGTTGCAATGTAATCCAAGGTGCTTGATTGTAAATATTTTAGGTTTAATTTTTCTTTAAAGGGCAATTATACCCTCTAAACCATCTCCCTCCTTTTATAGCACCCAGCGTGTAGACATAAATCTGGTCCTCAATACTGGGTTTGCTCTAGATGTCCCATACTGCTTTTTATTTTACAAATAATAATTTATGACCAGAGCACCTTACTAATATGGATGGCCGAACTTACTGAAGTTTGGAAACAAACCCATTAAAGTCAATGGGGAGATAACAGTTTGAAAACTTTGGATAAATAACAGATGAAATAGCAATGTTAACTTACTGTACCGTAAATGGCCATTTGAGGGTTTTCCAAATTATACTTTTGAGGGTTACCGAAATCGAACACATTACATTTGAGGGTTACTGAACAATACAATTGAGGGTTACCAAAACTGACTGCTACATTCGAGGGTTACCAAAACTAAGCACTACATTTGAAGGTTACCGTAATCGACTGCTACATTTGAGGGCTACCGAAATCAACCACTACATTTCAGGGGTTCAGACTGCTACATTCAAGGGTTAACGAAATCGACTGCTACATTCAAGGGTTACTGAATGATACATTCGAGGGGAAATCGACCACTACATTAAAGGGTTACCGAATGATACATTCTAGGGTTACTGAAACAATTGGAACCGGGACTCTACGTTATGTTAAAACTTCTTTATTAGCAAGTCATGTAACAAGTCCAGAGGGCACCTGATGCGATTCGTACCAAACAGGTACTTTATCATCGGTGGAATGACTGGTGGGGGAGGTCCCTTAAGTACTCACAGGTATCTATTAGGACTCCACCCATTCCTGTTACACACACACAAAGAATAGATAGCATAGGGAGTGAAAAATGTACTGTATTGCAAAAATAAACAAATGGATCAAATTATACACAAAAGGAAAGATTATTAGTACAGACAATATATATAAAAAATATATCAATTAGTAGTGCATATTCATGTATACAGTTATGTTTTCTCCTTAATTGCGGGGTATACAACATACTCATGTATATACCTTATAGCTGTAGAACTAATATACAGTTATCCTACAAAACCAGTAATATCAAAGGAGCTATTCAAGCCCCTGGGTATATCCTAGTACACAATGTAAAAATCCATTTGGCTTCTGCCTTAAGCAGTACCACATCCAGACATCTACCTTGTTTACCTTCCAATGAGGTTGTGATACGCTGGATAGCTTGAACTCGGAGGCAAGCCAAAATATTCTGATTGTAAATCAAAGGCTACATCTGAGGGTTATCGAAACTGAAGGCTACATCCAAGGGTTATCTAAATCAAAGGCTACATTTGAGGGTTATCAAAATCGAAGGCTACTTTCAAAGGGGTTACCGATTCGAGAATTATCAAATTTTTTGGGATAATTAGCGAAAATAAGTTCGCTAGTTCGAACCCAAAGTAATTCTGAGAGTTTGGATAGTTTGTCCGAAATCGGGTTTGGGTCCATCACTACTTACTAACCACATAATACATCAGCTAGTGTGCGTTTTACACTAATTTAAGAGATATCACACAATATCGCATTGCTTAATACCTACCTACCTATAACTGTAACAAAGGGATTCAATAGTGGTCTTAATTTGCGATGTGTAAAAAAATGAGTGTTAAATACCGAGTGTGAAATAATGCTATTGTTACATAAATTTAGCCATATTTCACTATAAATCAACATTGACATGGTTTGACATGCCCCTTTAAATCTGCCAGCCAATCAAACTAAAGAATCTCTGCCCATGAAAAACATAAATATTAGCTACTTTTCTAATCACAAATAAGACTGCTTACTTTGACCTTTACACTGCTTAGAGCTTTGCTTCAATAATCTTTAAAGAAAAAAAAAATTGTATACAATTCATTACATTTATACAATTAATGAATCTTGAAGAATAAATATCCTAAAAAGGTCATGTGATGGTTTCAAGATTTATATCTCCTTTTTGTCCTCTGTACCGGACAATAACCTGGCTCCCCATTAAACAGCGCATTGTATAAAAAATCCTTCTCCTAACATTTAAATCCCTTCACTCTGCTGCTCCTCCTTATATTTTCTCTCTAGTCTCCCCATATGTTCCTGCAGATACCCTCCGCTCATCGCAGAACCAGCTCCTGTACAGACCCCCCACTCGTACTGCTTCTGTTCGCCTTAAACCTTTCTCTCTTGTGGCTCCCATCCTCTATTCCCCTCTCTCTACATCAAGAAACCTTGATTAGAAAGTTTAAATCTAACCTTACATCTTGCCTATCTGGTAACCAGCACAGTCTATGATTGTTTTATTTACACTGCATACGTCTCACTCCAGCACTTATACCCACTCCATTGTATCTGTATGTTACCCACCTAACTAGATTGTAAACTCTATGGGGCAGGGACCTCCTTTCCTCTTGTGGCAAAGCTCTAGCACTTCCATTTATTTAATTTATATATTTATGTATTTGTTGCCCTTGTATGACTTTATTGTATTTTGTTATTGTACCGCGTTGTGTCCCCAAGTGGTGATTTATAAACAAACTATACATACATTCATATTGTTTAACAGTATAAGACTCCAAACAAAATTGTGTGAGATTTAAAATAGGAGCAATTTTTTTTCTATGATCTTCAATTCAAAAGAAATGGATAATGAATAAAGCTGTGTACTAATGGGCAGGTGTTACTGGACAGCCGGGCCAAACATATCGGTCACGATGAACATAGTAACTTTCAAATATTCAGCAACACAGATCCATAGAAGGCTGCTTAATAGTTTTCTGCCTTGTCTGGTTGGTCTTTTGATTGATCCAGGCAGAAAATCCAATCAGTTTTTGGACAATTGTGGGCACATTGTACCACAGATATTTCGAAAATATTGGTCAGTCATCCGGCCCAAAATATCTGCTTGTGTGTACAAGCCTTAATAGTTACAATTCTGCCCATATTGAACTGAATCAAAGCCTTTCTTAATTTCGTTTTCATAAAACTGTGTTTAAGTGAATTTAAATTATTTTCTCTGAATGAATATATTGTTTTGATGTAGTCAAACTTATCCTACTATGTTATGTTTTTAACATATAGTTATTAATTTACAGCAACCAATCAGGTGCTAGATTTTTACTGCGTTACTGCTGTAAGACTGGTTACTGCAGATTATAGCACATGCACCTTTCATTGCATCAGCCCTTAATGTTTCTCTGATGTCTCTCTGATGACCTTATCCCCATACAGGGTTCTACAGATCCATCACTGATCCATCCTCTGTATTTTGATGTCCTTGCTACATCCAAGTCCTGTTGCCCCAAAAGTCCTGTTTGCGTTGTTTCTCCCCAGTGTGAACTCTATACAGCATTGGGAGAGGAGCATGTGAAGCACAGGTAAGTTAATGTTCTTTAGAAGAATGAGTAGTTACAAGTTTAGGTGACTGAAAAAGTAAACATGCAAAGAGATAAGTATATATAGAATAATAAAGATAAATATAGGGCTCGATTTTAATAAAGGAAAAGGCCAAGAGGGCAAACCAATATTTGTAGGTATGTATGTATGTAGAATTTTATTTATATAGCGCCACTTGGGTACGCAGCGCTGTACATTAAAATATATAAACAAGGGGATAAGTACAAGTCATTATACAGATAGATAAAAATTAAATTAAATGCAATTTCATACATCGGTTAAGAAAGCATATATATAAATTATGTATACATTGATATAAGTGCAACAAGCCTTAACACATTAGGAATGAGATCTCCCAGTGTAGGTACAGTAGAATATAACATTCTTCTTTGTTTTCTGTTGCCAGTTGGCAGGAGACAATATCCTTTACAAATGTGACTTGTGAAGACTTAGAAGATGGCACCAGCTCTATGGTAACAAGGTTTTTATTACATTGTATAGTCAAACAACCCAATACCACTTTGCTGTTTATTCCTAATCCACATCCTCTAAAACATTCTATCTGAATATATAGGTTCCATAACAATGTATCATGTATATGCACATTCTTTGCGTCATGTTTGCAACCGTTCCTGCTTCAGCAACATATTTAGCAAACTTCCCGCCAAAACGTTTTTAACAGACACCCCTTCCTGCAAATTCTCACTGAGGCATTTGCAGCTGGTAAAATGAACTACTTAGAAAAGTCAAGCGTTTGAATTTATGCCACTTATCTTCCATATTTCTTGAAAAAGAATCAGACTGAAAGACTTCAAATTCCTTCCTTTAGGAAATTCTTGTTTTATTTCAGCTGCAAACACTGTAGTTTGGTTTTGTAGAAAGAAAAAGACATTTTCAGAACATTTACTATGTTACCCCTTAAAATCTGTTTAAGCAAAGCATTTTATTAGAATCCAATACCCCTATGGCATAATCCCATTATAATCAATAAACAGTATGATTGTTATACCATCTTTACCTGCACATAGTTTATAACACTTTTTGAACTTCTTGGGAACCATAATGCAAAGCCCTCTACTTATTTACATTAGGGTTGGGGAGTAAGCAGTGTGTACGAGGAGATTGATGAGATTTTTGAAGCAGCAGGTGATATGAGATTATCTGGACACGCTGGGGATTTCCCCAAAAAATTACAGCAGAGGAACTCTACTTCAATGACACCAAACAAGAGAAGTTACTCACCCATAAGACCAAACCAGAGTGCCACCTCTTCAGAGACTTTTAGCCATTGGAGTGCCTCTTCTATGAAATTAAATCAAAGAAGTATTTCTCCTGGGAGGTCAAATCAAAGAAGTGTCTCACCTGGAAGACTTTATCAGAGGAGTACCTCTCCTGGGAGGTCAAATCAAAGGAGTGTCTCACCTGGAAGACTTAATCAGAGAAGTACCTCTCCTGGGAGGTCAAATCAAAGGAGTGTCTCACCTGGAAGACTTAATCAGAGAAGTACCTCTCCTGGGAGGTCAAATCAAAGGAGTGTCTCACCTGGAAGACTTAATCAGAGGAGTACCTCCCCTGGGAGGTCAAATCAAAGGAGTTCCTCACCTGTGGGACAAAATCAAAGAAGTGTCTCTCCTGGAAGGTCATACCAAAGGAGTATATCACCTATACAACCAAACCAAAGGGGCTACTCCTCAGACAGCCCAAATGCAAAGAATGATTCCTCTATGTACCAACGAAGGACAGTTTATCATACAAAATCACACCAGAGAAGTGCCTCTCCGGAGAGACCAAAACAGAGAAGTTCCTCCCCTGTTACATCCCAAAAAAGGAGTGCCTCCCCTGTGAGACCTATGCAAAGGAGTAGTTCCCCAGAAAGAAATACACAGAATAGCATGTCATCTTTAAATTCACACTACAATAGTGTCTCTTCAGTAAAACATCAACAGTGGAATAGCCAGATGGCACCCCAGAAGAAGAATCTTTCATCTGAAAGACTTCAGCAGAGAGCTACCTCTCCAATGAACTTTTACCAGAGAAGTCAGTCTCCAGGAAGATCAAGTCAAAGGAGCTCCTCTCCTGCAAGATCTTCTCAGAGGAGTACCACCCCTACAACAACATACCAGAGAAGCACATCCCCAGTGTCATCCCAGTACAGGAGGTCCTCTACTAATATCATTCCCCAGAGAAGTAAATCCCCTATGAGAACACTGCAGAGATCCACATCACCAGACAGGAGTGTGCCACGGTCAAGGAGCGCTTCTTACACAGGACAACCCCTCATATCTTCTAGAAGACCATCAGTTTCAAATACAGGTAAGTAACCTTCTCAAACCTGAATGTCAACTTGATGTAGAAATAGGCTCATTGTTATTTTTTTTTAGTCTCACTCTGTAAAAGACAATATAAGCAATCATTATGTTCTGATCTATTCTCCGGTATTTTCAGCATGAGCTAAAATGTAGAGTTGAGGGAGGAGGCAGATACCTTTGCCAGAAAGGAATAGTATATTATAGTATCTTTAAATATCTGGTTACAAGTGCCTATAATAAACTAGTAAAATAGCAGTTGTTTTTTTTTGTTTTCAGGGTAGACATGCCCTATAATCCTTTATATTCTATAAATATATTTATATTTTTACGGAGATTGCATTGAGTTTTTAGGAGCACCTAATAAGGCAGGGGTATATAACACTATTTCACACAGGAAAGATCTATATGTTTTTGTGTAATTATCACTATTTAATTAAAATCACCATAACAAATAACACTATACAAAGTATAGTACTACTACTTACTACTGAATTACAAAACTAATGATATACAATTATTAAAGTATACTTACTTGACATTCCTAAGTTTCAATGAAAAACTCAAAATGGTAGGTTTAGCCACACCCCGAAGAGTGCTAAAGGGTCTCCATGTAGACACTAAAAGAAAGTGGAACATCCAATGAGGTTCTGATCTTACACTGTTAGCAAATCAAAAAAAATCTTTTAGGCATTGTACATGACAAGACAGGAAGTGAAAGGAAGTTGCTGTATGTTTAAACCCTTGGGTAGGAATTACTAAATCATGAACGTGGGCTTTTAATGTCTGTAAGTCAGGAAAATGGCTTTATTCCAGGATATATGAAAACTAAATTTTCCAGCATTCTGTGCAGTCAGTGAATGCTGGGAGTTGTAGTTTTTAAACATGTGAAAAGTTCATTAAGAACAAACTTAAAGGGGAACTGTGGTCCAAAAATGACTTTAGGTAAATTGATAGGAATTACTCCTTTTTAGGACCTTCAGGCTAATCTAATTTGGACGCTTCCTGGTGGTCCCTGAGAGCAGAAAGGGAGGACAAGTTTGGAAATGTTCCTGATGCCAACTGGCTAAAGCGACCTAACTAGCCTCTGTCTAGCCCTACAGCTTAACAGCTGTGGGCATAAGGCAGAGGCAGACAGATCCGGGAAACTACTTGCATGTTTGTGCACTTCATGTTGGTATGACCGAAAGCATGACCCCTTGCTTTCAATAAAATAGAAATGTTGCAGGTTGAACTGCACTTTGTGACAGGATTGCCTGGGTCAATTCTCAGACCTGCAGGTTTATCCTATTTGGTTTCTCTGGAAGTTCCACTGGAAGCTGATGACTGTTTGAAGAACAGTTTAAAATATCCCTGTATAAAGATTTTATAGACACTGTGGGGCATATTTATAAACGGCTGTTAACTTTTCGCGGCCGAGTTTCCCTCCATTTTCGCCCCAAAATTGCTATTAATGCGATTTATTAAAGGGCAAAACCCGTCCGAGAAAAGTTAATGCCTCGTTAACATTGCATCAGTTACCGCTTGCATCTATTTATAAAGCGGCGGTAAATGATGCGTGGTGTTAATCTCGGCCGTTTCACTTCGCCACCTTCATGGTGGCGAAAATGGCCAAGATCGCCGGGGGTCAGGACGGGGGTGTATGCCCCACCCATGGCGGGTTGTCGCACACAACACGGGAGGCACGCCCACCTTGTCGCGGGTGGTCGCATTCACCAGAGGGGCATGGCGGGGTGGCGTACACCTGCCCCAACCTCGCCCCCACAGCGGAGACCACCTGCATGACCCCTTCCCAGCAGCCCCTCCGAGACCCCTGCCCCATTTTCTCGCGGGGAGGGGAAGGGCCCGCTGGGGGGAGGAGGGACCCTCCAGCGGGGGCACTGATAAGTGGATTTGGGGCATAGGGGGTCCCACAGCTCGAACAGGACCCCCCTCCCTGGCCCTATTAGGGCCCATGCAGCTCTGACAAGAGCCCTTTGGGGCTTAAGGGGTCCCGCAGCTCAAACCGGGGACCCCTCTTCCCCAGCCCTATCAGGGCCCTTGCGGCACTTACAAGTGCCCTTGTGGCCCTGAGAAGGGCCTTTGGGGCTTAAGGGATCCCGCAGCTCAAACCAGGACCCCTCTCCCCGGCCCTTGTAAGGGCCCTTGCGGCACTGATAAGTGCCTTTGTTGGGTGTCCCGCAGCTCTAACCGGTATCCCCGTCAGCTCTTAGGCGTAAGAGCTCTGCTGAGGCCACCAACCTGAAAAGTACCCCTCATCAAGGCCCCCTGTGGTGGCGGATGCGACCACCAATGGCGCAATCCTTTCCCAGCAGCCCCTCCCATCCCCCTGCTCCGTACGTGGGGTTTGAGCTCTCTTTGCCGCGATACTGTAACTAAAATTAGCCATTTGAACTTTATAGCAGGTGATTACCCTTCATTGCTTGCATACATGTCTTATTCTTTTAACCAATTCATTTATAATTGTATGTGTAGTTGAGTGCTTTTTTTTAATTGCCCATTAATGGAAACTATAATTCTTCCCAACTATCACTGTGCCGTTTTTTTGTTGATCTGTTCCCTATTTCCTTAGATATCCAATCTAAAACATCTTACATTTCACCTGTCAATCAGGTGCCTTAGTATCATAAACTCTTTCTGTTATGTATAGTTTGGCTGTAGCTGGAATGGTGACAGTTAGTACGTAAACTGCATTGTGGGAAATTCCCTCTCCCAATGCTGCCTTATATGGATTACTGAGCATGCTTGCCCTCAGATAATCTGGCATGGGTCTGGCAAAATGAGGGACTGCGCTTGAATTGAAGTTATGCAGCAATAAAAACACATCTGTGCTGTTCACATGTATTCATTTATAGATTGAAATGAGGCAATGTCATTTTTTCAGAGTACAATTCCTTTAAATATATTGTAACTTAATAGCTTGTGTTTTATTTCTCTTGACACACAGTCCAGTCAGCATCTCTCCCTAGTAACAACGCTACAAGCTTTGGTGTGAGTAAACGTCTTACATCATCCAACAGTTCTCTAGACTCTGAACGGGGTTCTAGAGGATCTGCAAATCGAATACCATACACTGCTTTGGCAGATATACCACCAGCCAGGCGTCTAGGGCCTGATTTTAAAAAGAGCAAAGATCTGAGAGACCAAAAACGTAGCCCTGGAAGAGCAGAGGTGGAGAGAATATTTGGGCAGGAAAGGAAGTAAGTCACAAAGAAATATTTAAAGAATTTAAGGATCAAAGTTAAACCAAAAACTTGAAGTTTCCATTTGGAATACTGTTAGCCAGTTTCAATCAATTCCAATGAAATCTTTTTTTGTGGTTATTTTAGTTACATAATTTGACAGATATAACATTGTATTGCATATAATTTTTACTGAACTGTGTGGTTAAGGTTTTTATTTTAATGGTTATCAGGACAGCAGAGGCTCTTGAAGCCTTTCAGGCCCTTGAAGCTGGGTTGCTTGAGAGACTTCCAGAAAAAAATCCTGCTTTGCAAAGGAGACTTTCAAGAAGACAATCCACTCCCTGTATTTATCCTGAGGTGAGGCCCCTGACCAGAAAAAGTGGATCATTATTTTTACAGATGCAGCTATCAAACTTATATCACAACAAAAATATTGTCATCACATCAAGCCTATCATTCGGTGTGTTGTTAAGTGTAACTTTAGGAGTAATACGGTATTGTATAATAATATCTCCCTTCTTCTTCTGTTTGAGTGCAGAGTTTGCTTATTTATAGGATTCCACTGTATATCACTTATTTTACCCCTAAATTTTCATTGCAGGAGTCTCTGCGCATGCGTCAAGAACTTAGGTCTCGGAGAGCAAGTTTACATCCACCTCCAAGGACAGACATGGTAAGGGAAAAGAAAAATCTCTCTAGGGATCAGTAGCAGATGGTGGCAAAACAAATGTATACAAAGGCAGAATTATATTGAGTGAAAACTAGTCAACATAAAATCCAATGCAAAACCAGTCAATAGAAAAAACAAACAAGTTCTCAGCCCTGCAGATTTTATTACTTCAAGGCTAATCCCATGGTTGCCAACAGTCCTGGATTTTGCAGAGCAAACATCCATAGACGAACCGAGAGCCAGCCGATAAGGCCCTTCATCTCAAAGTTGTGTGTCCTATGTTGGCCCCACATGTCTGGACGGTGATTTACCCTCCTTGTGTTCTGCAAATTGTCCAGCAAAGAGAGTGAAACTAGAAAAACTGGGTAAAAATTGTCACTGTCCCAAAAAGAGACTTTGCCAAGTGAAAGCAGAACATGACGTTGTCATGTCACAAAATGGATTTTAAGTTTGTATAGATCTGTTCCTTAATTTCAACAAAACACCAAGTCCTTCCATTATTTATAATCTTCCCATACTCCCTCTTATTTAGTATGGTCTAGTAGAAAGGATATCTGGTGTATTTGTGATTTTTCTTTTCAAATTACAGTTTGGCCAGTGTTAAAAAAATTATTTTGGTGGGCACTTCTGGCATTTCCATAGGTGACAACTGACAAACCTTTAAGAAACTAAAGGAAGAGAGAAAAAAAAGGCAGGGAGGGCATTGGACAAAAATATGGTGATATTGAAATTGACTTTCCTTCTGCAATTTTTCTCAAACAGGGGAGGGGTTTCTCTCCAGAGCCAGAATGGATAAACAGAGACAAAGTTCTGCGTTCGAGTGGATCACATGACAAGGTTCGTCCAATAAATGCTCTGTCCGTGTTTGGTCTATGCCTCATATTGTTTTGCAAATTTATGTAATGATATATTTTAATTATTATGTTATTATAGGATGTTTTTTAATTATTATGTTATTTTAGGATATATTTTAATTATTATAGTGCTATATCTCTATTTTGCTGAAATACTAGACTTAACCCTATGAATATGGCAATATTACTGCCGTATATCTTTGGGACGAAAATCTTTGTAGCAAAAATGATCCAGTTTATAAATATGGTGATAATAACACTATTTGCATTGCGAAGGCCCTTCATTAGGGAATTGTTGAAAATAGCCTACCTTTATAAATATGCCCCTAAATCTTCATAATCTAGGACATTCTTTAAGCCAAGGCTTGCTTGTGAAAAGTCATTTTACATCCTTCATATCTTCTTTAGTCAGGGATGTATCTGTTATGGGGTGACCTAAGGCAGTTTTCTCATGCAACAGACTCCAGTCTATGGGACCTAGAAACACTCCTTCCTGCAGTGAAAATCAGAAAATTAAAAGTTTTGACAGGATTATAGCAGCTTAATATGTCATGGACCAGTCATACAGGTAATAAGGAACAAATAAAACAATTTTTTGCCTGAGGCATGCTCATTGGATCACATGAAAACTATTCCAAAATACTTGACAGGTCAACTGAAAGTTTTGCTTGATTCAGATAATGGGTGAACTTTCCCCAGATATTCTTACTAAAAGTCCCTAAATAGTAAAAGTAGCCATGCCTACCCCTTAAGTAAATGGTTTTCAATGGTGTCATATTACCAAAAAGTCAAGTTAGTTTTTGGCCCCTGGTCGAGTTGAAAGAAAGGTCTAACTAACCTTCACCCCCAACCCTCTGCATTCCTATATAGACACAAGTACCGTATATACTCGAGTATAAACCGTCCCGAGTATAAACCGAGGTACCTAGTTTTAGGTAAAGAAAGAGAAAAGACATATTGACTCGAGTATAAACCGAGGGGGTAGTATTTGCCACTTAAGATGTTTGGAAACTACAACTCCCAGCATGCTTTATTGCTGAGAGTTGTAGTTTTCAAATATCTTAAGTGGCAAATACTTGCAAATAGGGGTAAATGCTCCTTTATTTGTGCATACAGTATGCACAAATAAAGAAGGTTTTACTCTTATTTGTAAATATTGCCCTCCTACCTTGTCCGGCGGCCGCTCGCTCCTCGCTCCACATCCTCAGTGCGCATCCGGATGATGTCACTACTCGGCGCCGCAAAGTGAGAGGCGCCGGGTAGTGACATCATCCAGATGCGCACTGAGGATGCGGATTGCGCGGCCGCCGGGCAAGGTAAACCTCGGTTTATACTCGAGTATATATGGTATGTCTGAAAATATTAGATGTCTATTTCATAAATACTAAAGAGATGAGATGGTCCTCAGGTATTGAAAATTTCCTACTGCAAAGTATTTGCACAATGCAGGGATACTGCTACCATACAGTACTATTCTCATATTCCTACATTTTCCACTAAAGAACAAACTTATTTATTTTAGAAAGAAGAATTTGGGAAAGAAAATGAATTCCCTTGGAGCAACCGTGAGAACTTGCTTAAACCGGTGAGAATATTTAAAGGGAATGTCCAACCCCACCACTAAACTTTATACTTACATTTTGGACCCCCCATATCCTGAGTTTTTTATGCTTGATTTCCTCCCTTTGGTCCCATAAGCTCTATTTTCATTGCTGGTGCCTCATCTGCAAGCTCAATGAGCTGTGTAAGAGCTCACACAGCCACAGAGGAGGCACACTGGTATACAGGTTAAAATCATTGGTGGTGATGTGCAAGACAGGTAGGTAAAACAATAGAGTTTTTGGGGTCCTAAAGTACATACAGTAAACATTTTATTTTGGGTGGGTGGACATGCCTTTTTAAGGGCAAGTCCATCTCTCAAATGAAAAATTGTATATAGGTAAATCACCCCAACAGTTAGCTGCATACCAGGGAAGTCCTACATCTGTCAGCTATTGTAGTTTTGTGGTTGGGGGGGTGATTTACCTGTATACAATTTTTAATTTGAATGGTGTAATAAGCCTTTAAATGAAATCTTTAGACCAACTCACATTTCTCTAACTTATTAATTAAAAAGTAAGTAAACAGCCAACCCAACCTATCACTTCCCTTCCCTTAGCACAGAAGGATGCAAAGTAGCTGATTGGAGCCCTGCTCTCTCTTTTCCTGAAGGAAACACACTGAGCATGCCTGGGTCATAAAACAAAAGAGAGGGCAGACACCGGGGACTTTGTCTACTGGGAAGAAAAATAAGCACGATCACATAAAAAGGCAATAAATACATCATTAAAATCAGTGATTTCTGTGTTATAAGTAGAGATGTCCGGAACTTGGAAATTTAGTTCCATTTTTGGATTTACGGAACACGGGAAAAACACGAAGATCAGAAAATCTGAAAATGGAACTTACTTTTGAGTTTCAGTTTGTGTTTTCAAGGGTTATCGAACATTCAAGGTTATTTGGTACATTTGGTAACCCTCGAAAATACGTTCCGAAGTCCCAAAATCCGAACGATCCGGCAGGATTCTGAAAGAACGTTCGGATTTCGGAATCCTAGAGGTTCTGTATCAGATCCCAATCCCATCTCTAGTTATAAGAAATTCCTATGCTCCTAATTCCTCCTTCTAGTAGAAAATGTGCAGTAGAAAATTATATCATACAAGTCACATCATACATGTGCATACATCTGAATTCCTTGTCCCCAAGAGCTTACACTCTATATCAGTGGTATGCTACCCTGTGGACAAGTTTGGAACATAGAATACTAGGCAGTTTTTTTTTATTGCTATTAGAATAAAAGTTCGATCAGTAGACAGTTAACTGATTACATTATATATTTGTACCAGCTAGGAGAGATAATTAAAATTGCCATGACAATAGCATAAGGTGTGCAGTTATATAACGATTCTGGTCACACTGGCAGACATAAATCAGTTTTCAATTTTATTCTAGGTGGAAAATATGGGCTACAAGGAGACTGGGTATTCTTCCACGTGGCAGACATTCAGCTCTTCCACTTCCGAGGACTGGAACAGAGAGGTAATGAAGTCTATCATAGGGGAGCAGGCCATGTGACTATAGGGGATGCCCTGAATTGTTACTCTCCAATTTAAGCTAGGAACACACATGTCAGATCATGCTTAGCAGATCACAGACATAACATGTAATATCTGTAAGGTTCTGTCTTTAGTCTGACAAAGATGTTACTACACAGACCAAAGCAGTTTTCATTTAGGGCTAGCCAACGGTAATTAATGTGCAATTAAAGGTGTGTACCTTTAATTGCACATTAATTACCGTTGGCTACCTATACTACAGTACAGGGAGCCGACTGTGGCCAAGAGAGATTTTGCTCTTTATGGACCATTCCCGATGCTGATGGCAACAGATTGTTAGCCTTGGGAACAGTAATTCTTCTGTTGAATTCACTATAATTCACTGAATTATAGTGAATTCTAATTAATTAGTTTCTGTGATGTTATAATCAACTATAAATAGAAGTACTGCACTTTGTACCAGTACAGCTGGCAATAGGAAAGCATTTTCATTCTGATGACAAGAATTCAATTTGTGCCACAATGCATAATGATGTACAGTGGCATAACTAGGAATCTCTGCTCCCACTAGCAAAACTATAACCCAATATTTCTCAACCAGGGGTCCCTGCAGTGGCGTAACTTGGAATCACTGGGCCCTCCTGCAAAACTATGATGTTCTATATTTGTATGGATTATGCATTTGGTGTATTGATGTCTGAGAGATAAGTAAATAAGTAATAATGTTTGTATGGAAGGTTCCCTGAGATATGATACACCACTGTGCACCAGACATTAAAGCGTGTGAAAAGAGGGGAACACACGTTACCGTCAGTTTGTGCTACACTTCCAGTTAGAGTCCGAGTTACTTTTAGTGAAGGTTATTTAAGAAACAATAGGTTACATTTTATTTTTTTTAAAAAGTTGTAATCACCTTCATATTTGATTTTGTTAGTGAATTTCCTATTCATAGGGTTGTGCTACCTCCTGCCATGCTTTCAAAACTCAATTCATTTTATTTTTTAGTTGAGAGGAGTCCCACATTCTCTGGTGGTGCCACTAAGCAGGAATTCCCATGATCAACATTATCAAAAAAAAGAAAGACCCCCTGTCACTCATAACGAAGAGCGGCATTTTAAATCATCAGAATCATATTCCAGCCACAATCAGATATCACAGCTGGAAGGAATTCAAGAGTCTCACTACAGGTTTTCAGTGGAGTCTCTTCCTGCTCAGGAATCTGCATACACCAAGTTTACAGTACCCCAGTCTATGTATCTTCAGGGGCCAAAAAATGACTGTGAGGGGCCTAAATATAAACCTGCAGGTCCACTCACGGGTCACACACCAGAACCACAAGCAAAACAATATCTGGGACCTTACTACTCTACAGGAAATTCACTATCCAAATCAAGATCAGAGGAAGAAATCTCCCTTAATAACCACAAAACGTCTCCCTCTGATGGTGGCAAAGAAAAATTGCGGGAGTGTCCTAACCTGTCAGAAACTGTAAGGAGCTCCCATGGTGGGCATACGCCACTCATAGATCCCAATCCTTGCATTTCCCAGGGGTCACGCACAACACACGAACTCATGGATAAAGAATACTACAGTCCAAGTCCTAGAATGATACAATATACTGAATCGTTTGGCTGTGAAGTATTACCAATAAACATTACCAACGGGCCTTTACATTCTATGTATGAAAAAAATCAGGTTAAGGGTCTAAATATTTCCCACCCCAGTGAAGGCCCATCAACTCCAAAACAGTCACCTAAATATTTAGAATGCGACAGCAGTGACTTGTACTTGAATACAAGTGCAAAAGAAAGCAAGGTATTTCTCATTCTAGTGTTTGTGGATGCATGTGTGTGCAGTGCTATACTTTCATATTCAACAAACTTTTATAATTTCATCTCTATATATATCCTTTTCCTCACACAGATACAGCCCAAGGGCAACTGCAGTAGGTGAAGCAGGGATGAGGGCCCTGTAATTTCTACTTACAGCACTGGCTGAAAGGCCACATTCCTGGGTTTGACACCCCAGGCTCAATACCGTATATACTCGAGTATAAGTCGAATGTTTAAATTTTAAAATTAGCCTGAAAACCTAACCTCGACTTATACTCGAGTCAAGTCCTTTCTGAAATTACAGATAGTAACCAGTAGGTGGCGCTGTGTTAACCTGCATAGAAAGTTACAGGAGCTGATCTGCCTTTACACTTAATGCTTCCTGTATTCTGGCTGCTGGACTCACTTAGCACTGTCACTGGATGCTGTAAATATGATGGGTCTCCTCAGTTTGGGGCAAAAAACAGCTGCTAGTACAGTGCAAAGGACAGCTTGAAACTACAACTCTCAGGTGACATTTTTAACTATTGGGGTCAGAGAATCCTTTACTATACGGGGGTCAGAGTTCCCTTTACAATATGGGGGTCAGAGGGCCCTTTACTATATGGGGGTCAGGAGAATTGTAAATGATGGTAAGCTTAATTAAAAGTTTACTGAACCTTGCCACTCCACATGTTTAGAAATTGAAACTCCCAGCAACAAAGCATGCTGGGAGTTGTAGTTTCCAAACATCTGAAGTGCAAAAGAATTAGAGGTTACTGGTACTGGATTTGGCTATTACTGTATGGGATTCATGTATGGGAATTCTGCTGTCCATTTAAAGGGCAACTAAAGCCTAAAAACAACACAATCAGAAGGCAGTAGTGGTGATAATTTCTACCCTCGACTTATACTCGAGTCAATCAGTTTTTACAAATTTTTCAGGTAAAAATAGGTACCTCGACTTATACTCGGATCGACTTATACTCGAGTATATACGGTAAATACTTGTATATTTCTTTATAAAGAAATGTTTATACTTTCCATGCCCAATTATAAAAAAAATGCATATAATATAAGTCTGCCATACAAACAACACAGCAATCTTGCATTACATACTGTACCCCATAACGTTTCCCTCGATTTATTAACATTATAGTGACTTTGATCTGACTCGCAGAATTGCCATGTGGTCTTTTTCACACATGGCCCAAAGTTTTATATAGGCCAAATACCAATAGTTTTCTTTCTACCAACAAATTTACTATATTGCTCAGTAATCTATAGGCAGAAAATAAATTGTACCAGACACATATCTGTGAATTGAAATATGCAGGATCAGGTAAAAATTACTGAAATTTCCAATTTTTTTTTTTACCAGTTTTTTTGACAAATTATAAACCAAAAATTATCGGTCATGGCAATAATTCGATATGATCAACCAAAATATAAAACTGGGATGCTGGTAGGGATGAAATATCGATCTAGGCGTACCTAGCTTTGAAGGATAGGTTCACTCAAAAACTGAACCTATCCATTTTTGCATTAATTAAAGAACGTTCTTAAATTAATCCAAAAATGGAATAGTTCACTTTCTAAATAAACTATTCCTTTAAGGATAGATACAAAGCACATAGCCACTTGCTATTAATCTACAGAAACCAATCAGATTTTCTTTTTCTAGTCTACAACAAATACCGGTATGTTTTTAATGGATTTCTGCATATGGGTAGCACAGGCAAACTTTTGCACCTCTTGCAATGTTACCCCTTTGTTTATAAGAAATTTATTGAATGGAACATATGAAAATATTGAGGATAGAATAAATATTATATTTAAGGAATAGTTCACTCCTTTAATGCATTTAATGCCTTACCTCCTGTTCTTCAATCAATTTCACAGGAACAAGTGTAAGATATTTACCTGTTGCAAGATTCACCACGGCTGCACTGATAGGTCCCGGACTGCTTCCTGCTTCACTTTAACTGTAGCAGGCATGCACACTAATGTGCGCTATAGTTAAAGTAAAACAGGAAGCGGTCTGGACCTGTCAGTGCAGAGCAAAAGGGCAAAAGTGAACTATTACTTTAATATACTACCTTGTTATGTTTCCATTCTTCTGCTTGAGTACAGAATTACCAGTGGTAATATTAAAGTTAAGTATTTTTTAATTGTCGAGGTTGGATCAACTTTACTCTTCTTAAACTCTCCCATCCCTGGGAAAGAAAACACCTTAAAACAAGGTAAAAATACAGAGCTATAAAAAACATGCAGGGAGATTCAATTAAAGTTCTTATCGTTTAAAATGGTGCTAAGTTTGCCCCAACCAATCAGATCTTATTTAACATTTGAAAGATAACATCTGATTGGTTGAGGCAAAATTAGCACCATTTTAAACGATAAGAACTTTAATTGAATCTCCCTGCATGTTTTTTATAGCTCTGTATTTTTTATCTCCCTGTTGGTTTCTATAGGGGACATTTAATGTTAAGAAATCATGCTACTTACCTTGCGTGATCCTGCGATGAGATTACATCTGGCATTGCTTCATGGGATCGCATAAAGGTAAGAAGCCAGTTTTATGTAACTTACTCTTATTTGTAAAGGCTTGCTATCTCCACTCCCTGGGGGTTTGATGATGTTGGGAGGAGCTAATCAAATGAAACCTTTTGAGTATGTGACCAAAGCATGCCTATGAGTAAGGTTCTGCTCGAAAAGCATAAGGCCGGATGTTTCAGTGTTTGCCTTCCTATGGCCTAATAAAGTAGCTTTTTATACAGTATATAGTTAAACATTTGGACACTGACTATTTCTTCATAAATCCGGTGTGTGCTGTACAGTGCGTCGGAGGAAAGAGGGAAGGTAAGTAAGAATCGGGGGACTTTCAAACAATAATATTTATGCGGTTGAGGCTGGGGGAGCATGCCCTACCGCATATCAAAATTTTTTATAAGGGGTGGACATGCCCTTTAAAGTGAATGTTCAGTGGAAAATATCATTATTTTTAAAATTCTTATTTTATATTTTGCATACCTAATTATTCTACATATTTTCTTCCATTTTTGCTATTCCTGCTGTTGACATTAGTGACCTGAAATTTCAGGTTCTGTAACTGTTGGAAGGATTAACTATGCTCAGGGCCAGACCATAACGGTCTCTATTATGGGTCTTGCAAAGAGGAAGTCAGTATTTTGGTAGCATTTACAGACAAAATGCTGAATTGGCAAGTTGAAGTCATTAGGATGAAAAAATACTGCTCTTTTTTCTTTAAAGTATATGTATTGAACTTCCCCTTTGATAATTGGATCGGATTTTCCAAAAACATTTGGAAACAGCGCAGTACCGTAACTAGATCAGTGTAAAACCCACATTAACCCACATTAATTATGACTTCGGATTAATGTGGGGTTTACCCTTATTTTAGGGATATTGAATCTCCCCCATTATTTTACATATATAATAATATTTTGTATTCACAGGCTGGCTAGCCAAAGTGCTACATGATGAGTTAAAAAATTCCCGTATATGACATTATCAGACCCCGCTGTCCTTTAATTGATTGATGTACATGTGTAAAAATAGATTCAAATATAGTTTTTATGTTTTATGTCCTTTGTGGGTACTCTCTCCGATATGTAGGGAGGAAGACCTGGGTGTTCGACTTGTTTGTAAGTAGTAATATAGTTGCGTGATATTAATTGTGAGGTATTAGTATTCCAAATTAAAGTTTCTATAGCTGGTGCGTCCGTGGGTTTTTTGGTTAGGTTTAAAATCCCCCACCTTCTGGGTAGTGTGTATCGTTTCATTGATAACTGTTTTATAATATTAAAAATTACAAGATATTATTATTTAATTGTTCTTACATGTATATAATGAGTTGCAACATTTAATGTGAAGATGAATAGAATCCAGTCCAAGTATATTGGGATATGAGAGAAAATAAGGCCACTAAATGGAAATTGTTGGATGGGATTGTTCCAACACCTTATCATCAACTCTTATGGATATGTCCCACGCGTTTTGCGCTCCAATCACGCTTTAATTTGCATTGCCAATGTTCCCACTATGTGCGCTGTGCTCCAATCCTATATTGAAAAGCATGTGTGCACAACTTTTTGTGCATATCGCATGTGTCCCAATTACACAGATGTGTATTGGAGTGCAGTGCACATAGCAAATAATGCAAGGCAGTGTATTGTAAAAATCCTGCATGTGCTGCCGTGTGTACTAGTGGGACCTAGTCACATGTGGCCATACACATGTAATTCCCACAGCATGGCAGATCACACAGATATTTTCCGTTTTTCCCAACTGACGACAATGCCGACTAGGGCCGTTCGTCAACACTGCGGTCGGTCGGTTTCAGCCCCTACACAATAACGATAATGGGCATAATTTTTAGTGTGTATGGGAACCTTTTAGCTGGCCATACAGTACCGCGATCAACCGTGTGTACGAACCTTTAGAAGGGGGCATTGAGAGCAAGGTCTCTGTCTTTGCTGATGACACTAAACTATGCAGAGATTTGGAAACTTCAAATGATATGCAACTGCTGCAAGCTGAACTAGATAGATTATCAAAATGGACAGCAGAGTGGCAAAGGAGATTCAATGTTGATAAATGTAAGGTGATGCATTTGGGTTTAACAATCCTGGTGCCATCTACACCATAAATAACTTTGTTAAGTGAATCTGTAATGTAAAAAGATTTGGGGGTTCTGGTAGATAACAGACTTAGCTGTAGCAAGCAATGCCAGACAGCAACAGCTAGAGCTAGCAAGATATTGTCTTGTATAAAGAGGGGAATAGATTCAAGAGAGGAAAATATTATTCTCCCTCTTTACAAGGCACTGGTAAGGCCTCATTTGGAATATGCAGTACAATTTTGGAATCCTATATACAAAAGGGACAACATGGAAATGGAAGCAGTTTAGAGAAGGGCAACTAAAATAATAATGGGAATGGAGGGGCTTAAAGGAACACTAAACTGGATATTCCATCCGTTTCTATTATTCACAGGGAGGTGAGAACGCTTATTCTCACCTACCTGTGAATAATAGGACGCTCGGAGGACACTGGAACTTACCTTACCTCCGCTCCACTTGCAGCTGCTTCTGCAATGACAGCCGTGCTGTCCCGACCAAGCGCCTATCTTAGGCGCATGCGCGCCAATACAAAAGATAGGCACTTGGTCGGGACAGCATGGCTGTCAGTGCAGAAGCATCTGCGAGTGGAGTGGCGGTAAGGTAAGTTCTGTAGTGTCCCCCGAGCGTCCTATTATTCACAGGGAGGTGGGAATAAGTGCTCTCACCTCCCTGTGAATAATAGAAATGAATGGAATACACTTACAAAATCCAGTTTATTGTTCCATTAACTATGCAGGCAGATTAGACAATGGCTGTTTACATTGGAGAAGCAACATTTGCGTGGGGATATTATCACTTTATAGAAATATATTAACAGTAATTGGCCATACAATAAAATCTCTGGTGCATTGTTCACTAATAGGTCATATCAGAGGACACATGGACATCCTTTAAGATTGAAGAAAAGAAGTTTCATCTTCAGGTTAGGAAAGGTTTCTTTACAGTAATAATAGTGAAACCATTGAACTGTCTTCCAGCAGTGTTAATGGCAAGTTCATTGAATAGCTTAAAAAGTGGCCTAGAAAAGTTATTAAAACTAAAAAATATTGAGAATTACTGGTATTAATACATATACTGTAGTTCTGGTTGGTACAGAGATACTATATAATATTGAGAATTACTGGTTTTAATACATATACTGTAGTTCTGGTTGGTACAGAGATACTATATAATATTGAGAATTACTAGTTTTAATACATATACTGTAGTTCGGGTTGGTACAGGGATGCTATATAATATTGAGAATTACTGGTTTTAATACATATACTGTAGTTCTGGTTGGTACAGGGATACTATATAATATTGAGAATTACTGGTATTAATACATATAATGTAGTTCTGGTTGGTACAAGGATACTATATAATATTGAGAATTACTGGTATTAATACATATACTGTAGTTCTGGTTGGTACAGGGATACTATATAATATAGAGAATTACTGGTATTAATACATATAATGTAGTTCTGGTTGGTACAGGGATGCTATATAATATTGAGAATTACTGGTATTAATACATATGGTTGATCCAGGGATACTTTACAATTGCCACTTTTTGGCTGGGTTTTTGCCTTCCTCTGGATCAACTGTTAGGTAGGGTTAATGAGGAGGGTGAAAAGGTTGGACTTGATGGACCTATGTCTTTATTCAACCTCAATTACAATTACTATGTTACTATGTTACGAGCAGGCGATCGGGAGCCCCAGTCATATCTTCAGTGGTTAAAGTCATGCTACCGGTAACCGATTTACAATCATTTAGCCATTAGGATGGCGGCAGCAGTGTGAGTATCGCAAGAGATACTTGCGCAGGCGTCACAAGTCTATTTACCAGAGGCTGCACGGACGATATAATTATGGACCCCCCATTTGTACTTTCCCTTATACTTACCTTACCAATTTTATCAGTAGTATAAAATTTTAAATGCTGAACTGGTTGTTTCGACTCAATCCAGGTTCAGGTCAAAACTCTGCTACATCTGTAGGTAGGGGCCCCCTTCGGACTCTCGACTGGTTTAGAGGCACCATTCGGGTTTGGGGCACCTGACGAAGGGCTTGTGCCAATATGTTGCGCACATACCATAACACGTCCCAATAAACAGCACCCAGCCTAAAGAGCGTGTACCTTTTACTTCTGTTTGTCACTATAAAGTCATTGTAAAGTGCTGCGTGATGTGCAAGAAAATAAAACTAAAAAAAGAAACATAACAATGTAACACTGCCTCATTTTCCTTCCTGTTTCTCTTCCCTCTTATCACTAATTATTACTACCTTGTACCAGCACTGCTTTCTATAGCTGTATTCACCCGTCTCCTCCCTCCATCATAAAATAACCTGGGGCTTCATTCCTCCTCCCCTTGCTGCCTGGTCACCACCCTGTGTTTCCTTCAACCACACACACATACTATAAAAGGAAAGTGGAAGTAGACATTGGGCTAAGTAGAAAATAAATGGATTGTTTTGCTGCTGAACTTACAATTCTTTTTGTGCTGTGAAATGGCTCCTGATCACCTCTCCTTTGTGACATGAAAGGCGGCGAGTGACCTTATGAGAGGTTCCAATTGTTTTCCCATTAGACTGGATCAGGAAGTGGAGGACACAGGGATGTTATCTCAAGTGAGTAGCACGTATTGTCATATTGTGACACAAAAGCCTGCCAGGGAAATGTGTTGGTTTGCTGGAAAGGCAAAGTCGTGGTCATTTTTGCTTACAATGTAAAGATAGCTATACCATGAAGCTGAACTTGTTGAAACATATTACACCTATTGAGAACAATTTGCAGCAGACTGTATTAATATATAGTAAATATTTGTAAAAAGAGTCTGATCCTCCGCTGGGTTCTGATCTTCAAGTGCTAGTGACTTAACTCTGTTCCTCCTGCTGTGAGAGAGATGTAGCTGGACAATGGCAGGGAAGTGTATCTGGTGGCTTTGACAGGATTCATTATGAAGCTGCCAGCAATCTGTTTACCTGTGCTGTATAGACAATTGAATTTGACATTTCAAGGGAACGGTTATATCTTGGCACATTTAAGAAAGGTAAAAACCATGTGGATCAGTCTGCCCATAAACCAACAATGTGCAGCTTGAGGGGCCTGCCAGGAAATGTAAGACCAGGGGCACTGATATGCACTGATACTCTGAAATGTTGCTCAGTCAGGCCGAAATATTGGATGGTGTGTACCCAGCTTAAGGGGCTGGGTATATGTAATGGCTTCCTAACTTGCCATTTATTTCCCCCCTTGTCTCTTTATCTACATTTTAATTATCTCCTCTGTTTATATGATTGAATGGAATGTGGGCCCACCAGGGATTTTCCCCTGCATCCTGGTGGGCCAGTCAGGTCCTTTGCAGCCCTCCAGACGTTTGAAAACTACAACTCACATCATTTCCTGTCGTATGCTACTGTGCCTGCTGAGGGTTTTAAAAGGGGGAATGCTGGGAGTTGTAGTTTTCAGGCCACAAGTTAACAGTCGCCATTCGGTGTTATAGAAAACTGCTTAAGAAAACTGTTTAGTACCATGTTAGTTAAGAGAAATCTGTCGGAGAACTGGGGGGGCGCTCAAAAAACTTGCCAGTGTGCTGTCAGTCTGAAACAACATCCAGCACAGGCTGCATGGTTTAGTTCAGTACAACTGCAAGGTTCTAGTTTCAGCCCAACATTGCTACATTGTTATTTTGTAGAAACAAAAACTTCAAAATATTCAAGTTCTATAATCACAAGCCAAAGCAAAAGGTTAGGATTATGAATCTTTGTAGTAGATACAATTTTTCTTTGAAATGCAATAAACACCTCCTCCTTTAGGGCTAGGCACCATTAACGCGTTTTTTATGCAATTTCGATTGCGATTTTAAATAATATAGAAATTTCCCATGTGTGTGCGTGATTCTGGTGCGTTGCTGTGGGACCTGAGCCTTAACCCAACCTCCTAATTAGATTCCATTCTTACTTAATGCTACTCCCCTCTTACTAAGGGAAAGTTAAACTTAAATTGCATGTTATTTATGATTCATGTAGCAGCAGTGTAAAGCTCTGCACCTGGTCTTCATTATTTATTTATGTCACATTTTGAATTATTTAACCTTTTGTTCTGTAATTTGGAATTTTCATTGCTAGCTGATAGAGATGACTAACCTCAGGAATCCAGGTAGTGGCTTAGACCACAGGCTGGAATGGGAATTAAGAGAGTTATAGAAGATAGAAGATAAGTAAGACAAAAATATAATAGTAACTCTTAAAAGGAATAATAGAAATACCAATATTTTAAAGGGCAAGTCCAGACCCAAAATGAAAACTTACATACAGGTAAATCACCCCCCAAAACCCTAAACAGTAATACTTTGAAATCTGAAATATATAAGTCAGACCTGAAATCCTGCACAATGTCCTGTTTCCCGTTTCTGCTTCCTGGTTCTTCCAGTTAGCAACTGTCAGTTATGGATTTGACAGTTGACATCACAGCCAATGACTGAATGTTAATCCCCTAGCTGCCTCTTGTGAGCATGTCCAGGCTCAGTACAGATTTCTCAGTTTCCATGAGGCATCCAGAAGCATAGCAGGCATACAGTAATGAATTCATAGGAAAGACTATGATATATCAACAAATTTTAAAGAGGCCATTCTTTCTAAAAGATGTTCTTATGAGGGTGGAGTTGTCCTTTAAATCAAAAAAAGTACATACAACTTTTCAGGGCCAGATGGGTAACTGTCTTAAAACAATAGTTAGTAATACAGTTGGTGCTTCTAATAGTAATCCAGGAACTAGATTGTAAGCTCTACAGGGCAGGGACCTCCTTTCATTTTGTGGCAAAGCTTTAGCACTTCTATTTATATAATTTATATATTTATGTACTTAACTATCTATGTATTTATCCCCTTTGTATGACTTTATTGTATTTTGTTACCGTACAGCGCTGCGTCCCCAAGTGGAGCTTTATAAATAAACTGTACATACATACAGTACATACATACATAGGGACATTTACATTGAATATTTCAATGCAAATTCAAGGTTTCACTCTGCATTCCAAGTATCAAAACCTTAAATGCCCTGCTTCCTACTATAAAAGGCTAAAGCATTGTACACACAGTTAATTGTGCACCCAGTGAACAAATGGCCGGCAATCTCACATGTTTGGTGCTTTATCAGGCGTTGGTGGTGGTTTGACCCACCAGATCAACGAACAATACCTGATTTTTTAGGGCTTCACATGTGCGAATGTTGGCTGGAGTGTTGGGTGTGCACATCGTACCTGGATACTAGGTTTAAGGCAGAATGATTTCAGAGTGGAATGCTGCTAGGTGCATTATTTTAAGGATTTTGTATTTCTATGACCTTTGTGCACCCCATAAGGGTTATTTTTAGACTTTTTGGCACCTGACACAAACATTGAAAAGATGGCGCCTACTCCGTCCCACCCCAACTAAAGCCCACCAACGTTTGTTTTCTACTGGTCAGTCTGCCGCCCCTCTATGGTACAAGGGCAGTGCCTACCTTAATGTTTCAATTTGCCTCATTAGAGCTAAACCCCCTCAGCCTACTAAAAATATAGGATTCTACCATCTGAAGCAACCCCATGTACAATATTCTAATGATCTCTAAAAAAATAAAACTGGTAGTGTGGGTTTTACACTAATTAGGCAGCCATTTCAGTGGTAGTGCCATTTCCAAAAATGATTGGAAATAGCTATGTGAAGCTTATTCAATATAGGCTGTTAAGTTTTGCACTACTTTGTAGTGTCTAATAAATGAAGGCACAACCCTGAAAGGGATCCTGCAATGCAGTGTACGTCTTGCAAAGGGGTTTACTGCATCTTGGGATCGCAATCAGGTGAGTAGCAATGAAAAAAATTATAACATCGCCTCCTATGGTTTTATACACACGAGCAGTTTCCAGACCCAGTTTTTAGACTTTCTATCACATAATAAATGGGCCAAAGAAGGGAACATCACTGGAATTATTTTCCTTTCTAGTAAATAGAAGCAACAATCACCCTAGATCACAATCAATCACCTGGCTAGATCAGGGAGGTCAAACTTGCAGCAAAACTCCCAGCAGGGGTGTAACTACCAGGGGAGGGAGCAACCCCAGGGGGGCCTGGGAGTCAAGGGGGCCCCATCTTCTCCTATGACAGATATAGCCTCCTAGAAAACCACTGTGGATGAAACACGGATAGGGGCCCCATCATAGTTTTGCAGGGGGGCCCAGTGATTCTTAGTTACGCCACTGACTCCCAGCATTTCCTGGCTGCAGTATGCTAAATGATCAGCTGACAGTCGTAAGCATGTATTGTATTTAATTTTATTATATATTGCTACATATTCCGCATCGCTTTACAATTATTTAATCAATTCACATCAGGCCCTGCCCTGAAGAGCTTACAATCTAATGACTTTATGTACACACTCAGGACCTCAGCGCTGCAAGTTTTGGATTGGATTTAAAAAAAAATATTTTAAAGGAGAAATGTAAATTAGACCTTTTTAGTGCATATTGTCATGTTTTTATAGAAGACATCCTTTTTAGATTTTTTTTTTTACTTTTGATTTTGTTTAAACTATTCATAAAATATTAATAACGTCTCTCGGTGGGAGTAGATTGTAGCGAACTAGTTTCATGTTTAGACTTTCAGAGAACTACAATTCCCACAATTACACACACCTGAACATGTTTCCTGTTCCTGCTTAACACTGACTGAGTGCGGGAGCTTCCTGCTTCTCTCTGCGCGTTGCTATTGGGCAGTAGCCTCTCCCTGCCCTTTCCTATTGGACAACGACTTCTCTCTGCACTTCTCTATTGGGCGGTGGCTTTCCTCTGTAACTTCATATTGGACATTGGTCTTCCTCTGTAACTTCCTATTGGACAGTGGCCTCTCCCCCCTCTAATCCGCCTCTCACCCCTCCTTCCTTTTCCTGTCCCCTCCCAAGACGTTTGCAATAGAAAAAAACTTTTACATGCTGAGCCCACCTGGTAGATTATAAAGTAACCCAGTGGGGGGACAGGGCCGTGACACTCCTACAAATACATCAACATATACAGGCACAGGAATGACGGTAAGAATGGCAGCATGGTGCTGTACAGAACTTTATGTTAAATCTGGGAGTCTACAGCTATTGCTAAACTGCAAATTCCAGCGTTACTTGCTGATCACAGAATGATGGAAGATGTAGTTTAGCCATCATTGGTGGTAAACACAGCTGTGTGTATATAATAACAGCTGGCCTATTGTTTTGGTACATAGTATGGGGATGTAAAGTCAATCTTTTTTTTTAATTCTGGCAGAGTTGGTGGGATGCTGGGTATCATGGTGGCTCAGTGGTTAGCTTTAGATTCAGATTTATAAAGATGTCCTTCCTCTCTGTCTTCCTGTGCTTGCTACACAATCATAAAGAGTTACATTTAGGAAGATGCTGGACCAACATTGGTCTGTAGCAGTGATGTGCAACCTGTGTTGTGAATGGTAGTTTTCAAATATCTGGAGAGCTGCAGGTTGGACATTACTGGTCTGTAATCTAGTTACAGGTCAACAGAGTGACAAGGTTCACATGTCAGACAACTGATCAGCCTGTTTGTATTTAATTGAATGTTTGCAGATATTCTTGCTGTCAACTTTCGTTTAGACCTGTAAGGTTATCATTCATACAGGTCATGGTATATCTGTGGTATTCGGTTCTCTTGGATTTGTAGTTTAGTTTTTAAAGGCGTTTCACTAGTCAGCAGGCTGGCTTTCTCGATTCAGAATGAGCACGAATCTGTTAGCAGTAAATACCCTGTAATGTGTCCCAGTCAACATATAACAACACACCCTGCATTCAGGAGGTCCCTGACACCTTGCTGTTATGTGCTGATTGGGACATATTCCAGGGTATTTATTGCCAACAGATTCTTGTACAAGGCGTTCTGATTCGGGAAAACCAGACGGATGACTAGCAAAACATCTTTAAGAATGAAACTTCTAGTCCAGTTCATCTAACTGATTTCCACAGATGGTAATTGCTGATGTAACATGAAAATCAAGCATTTAAGCTGCAGCCTCAAAATTATTGCATGGTAACGCGTGTGATAAACATGATCACAATGCAGTGCGTTTCACTTGCGTTTCCAATATTTCGTTAGTGGAGCACATGCAATTCACACAAAAAATGATGATTGCACATGCTCCGAAAAACAGATTATAGCACAGTGTTGCCACCCACATTGTAATGCCCTGGCATGCACAATGCAGGGATATTCAATAAAATTTCTTTAAAAATAATTTAAAATGGTGCTAATTTTGACCTAACCAATCAGATGTTAGCTTTCAAATGTTGAATAAGATCTGATTGGTTGGGGCTAAATTAGCACCATTTTAAACGATAAGAACTTTTATTGAATCTCCCTAAAAATGTATCGCAAAACACGATCAGAAAAAATTGGCCTTTTTTTATAATCGGGCTGGTAAAATTGCATCAACACTGTCCACTGAGACCAACCTTGATATTTTCTCTTTTTCTGATTTATTGCACAGAATGCAAGCCAAGGCTGCGTGTATTTGCACTATATTAATTGGAATACACAATCAGGGGGTAAATCAAGATACAAATGAAATAAAATCTGCCGCACTGTACATTCCTAATTATAAATAATTCTACATAAGCAAATCAATAAATAATAGCGCCTGAGTACATAGCTAGGAAAAACTACATAAGTAAATTATTATATAAACAAATACTTTAAAAAAAAAGCGCTAAAAATCAATACTTTATATTGCATTAAAGGGCATGTCCACCCCCAAAACTATATTTTAACCCACTACTGGTCCCACTGTGTAGTGTTGAAAAATCCTTACCTTACATCCCTGCTCGAAATGGCTGCCCTGCAATGTCTGTTCAAAGCCCAAAAAAGTGAAGAGCAGGAGCCTGTCTGTGTCCCGTAATGTTTCTGCCTCCTGCTTCTCCTCCGGGAGAAGTTTAACATGCGCAGTGAAGACCTCTCTCCCATCTGTTTTTCTCTCCCTCCCTCTAACTCCAAACCCCTTTTCTGTAGTGTAGGGCTCACTCTCCCACCCCAAACCACTGTAGTAGTTTGTAAAAAAAAAACTAACCCAAACTCTACTTACACAGCCTCTTTCCCCTGGCGTCCTGTACTGCCGGTTGCCACATCCATGATTGTCTGCCTCTCAGCCAATCACAGATGCAGCTGCCAGTCCGGTCCCCTGCTTGCAGTTTCATGCAAGCAGAGGGCAATGTTTCAATGCTGTGGGAATGAGGCTGTGTAAGTAGGGCTAGTCTTTTTACAAACTACTACAGGGGTTGAGGGTGCCCTACACTACAGCAAATATTTTTAAAAAGAGGTGGGCATGCCCTTTAATCATGATAACACCTGAGTGCAGTTTAAAAATCCCCTCTTTATTACCATAAACCCAAATAAATACTAGAACCACAATGAATATATATAAACACATACACATATATGAAGATGTTGTGGTTAACACTAATGTCACATATTATTATTATTATTGTGGATTTATATAGCATCCACATCTTCTGTAGTGCTTAACAGTTGCATTAAGAAACATAAGGAAAACATACATGTTCTATACAAGGGTAGTGCAAGTAATACAACGTGCAAATAATTTAGGTGCCAGCAGCATCCAGTGTGGTAAGTTACAGCATTACTGTGGTACAATAGCAAGGAGGGCCCTGTCCAAAAGAGCTTAAAGTCTAGAGGAGATGGGGATGAAATATAAGGTGAAGCAGATCAGTAGCTGTAACTGAGTTGTCAGTGGAGTATAACTAGCGGGTCTGTGATGGCTCAGTAAGAGGGGTAGGAGTGTCCAAGTACAGATTGTAACCTTGCCTGAAGAGGTGAGTTTTGAGATTGCGTTTGAAGATATGTGAAAGTGATGGCGAGTGACGTATAAAGCGAGTAAGGGATTTCCAGTGCAAAGGGACAGCATGATAAACATCCTGTATACGGGAGTGTGAAGAGGGGATTAGAGTGGATGAGAGGAGAAGTCATTAGCAGAGTGGAGGTTACACCTTGTGTAGTATCTATTGATCAGATCACAGTTGTATGGTGGATTTGGTGGATGGTTAGCAGTTTGGATCCTTTGGGTAATGGGAAGCCAATGGAGAGATTGACAGAAAGGGGCAGCGTGTGAGATATGACCGCTATTGATTACTATCCGAATCCATTAGTGTTAATCCCATCATCTTCATAGGCAACCTATAGTAAGATTTCTCATATACGGTGTTTGATTGTTAAACATTGGAATATTTTATGTATGTCTGTATTTAGGAGAAATTTAGTATAGTATATAACTGCTATCCCTTCCCTGCCGGCCAGCTTATTCACTAGAATGAGTCAATGGATACCTGGAGTCACCAAAAATTTAATAAATAGTGGAATAAAAAAATGTCAGTGTCCTATTTCACAGATAACCGTATTCATGTTGGCAGTGACAGGCTTGGATTCTCATTTGGGTAGAGACAGTAGAGCTGGTATCAAACCACCTGAGCCAGTGGTGGTTTGATACCAGCTTTGTGCACAAATACATATGCTTTTAAGTATTTACTTTGTTCAAATATCTTAATCTGCTCATCCAGAGATTACTCTGCACAAATAAATGACTTCCTGTTTGCCGAACCATTTATAGTGTCGGTTATGGTATCAGTCTCTGGGTTAAGTTGCTCAGTAGAGATCTGAGCATGTTTGACTCATCGGTAGAATGAGCTGATTGGTAGAAATTACTGTTTGGAACATTTCAAGGAATTTATGGGGTTCTTATTGTTAAATATGGTGCTAATTTTACTCCAAAATGTTAACTTTAAAATAATATCTGATTGGTTGGGGCAAAATTAGCACCATTTGTAACGATAAGAACTTTTACTGAATCTCCCCGTAAGCATCCTGGGAAGAAGGACCATTGCAGAACCTGAAATGGCAGCTCACAAATGACCACAGCAAAGCATATCAAAGGGTATGATATCAATTGATTTCATTTTCATAAATTAGGAAAATATGTAGAATAACTAGGTATGTGTAATACTAGTTAATTTTTCATGTTGTTTAAAAGAACATACATAAAAGGCATTACGTCCTTGACAAAGCTTACTGTATCTATTTTAAAGGGTCCAGTGTAAATCAGTATTATATAAAGGGCATGTCCACCTATAAAACAAAAAACTGGTCACTTGTCGGTTACCTGCGCCCAACCCAAACTGATATATTTAGCACATTATTAGATGTATTACTAAGCTTATATTTAAGGATAATTATTGCCTCCATTTTAGCATGAATAAGCCGGCTCCTCCCTCCATGCAGTCAATCAAGGTTGTGACAATGGACATCACAGCCAATGATTAACTGATGATTCCCCTGCTGCCTCCTCTGCACATGCTCAAAAATATAAAAAGCTCAGTAAGCAGAGAGAGGAGACAGATACCTTTACCAGAACAGAAAATAACTTATTATTAAATATCCAGTTACAAATGCATGTCATAGAGAAGGTTGAGCTAATTTATTTAATCTCTATTTAAATCCACCGTATAGCTCTATTGTGATGCTTTATATACTCTGTCCTGTATTTTGGTTTGTTCAACTCCGTTAGAACATTTAACTGAAGGCTGTTTTTTGGCCTAGAGTATCCAGCATTCTTTGTAAAGCATGTCAAAGGGTTGTAGTTCTAAAATAGCGGGAATTTGGAAATTTATTTTTGATATTAGAAGCCAGTGAGATTACTCTAGGTGCTAATCTAGTTTATTTTACCAGCTCTGGTCATTACTAGAAAACACTTTAAAATGTAAGTCACCAGGTGATTTGTGTGTGTGTCTTTATCTGAAGCATCCTTTCCTTGTTTACTTTCCCTATTGTAAGTGTTCTCTATAAAAATAGCAGGTGTAACTGATACGGTAGGTTTTTATTACGTTTCATGTATATTGATTCTTATCCCACTAGGGTTGGCAATTTTTAATTTTTATTTTTTTGGTGGTAAACAAATGGTAATGTTTTAAAGGGCATGTCCACCCCCAAAACTAAATTTGCCCCATTGCTGGCCCCACAGTGGTAAAATCCTTACCTTTTTTCTCTGCTCCTCGTGGTTCTTCTACAGTGCCTGTTCAAAGTTCAGTAGGAGCTGTCTGTGTGTTATCCGGTGCCAGGGACTTCCTTGTTCTTACTTGTGCAGGGGATCTTTCCACCCTCCCTCCGACCCCCACTCCGGATTCCTCCACGCTGTAGCAATAAATAAACTTTTCTGTATTGTAGGGACCCCCCCCTACCTAAAATGCAAGTGTTTTAAGTTTAAAAAGTGCACAGAAATAGACTTAACAAACCTCCGTCCCTCAGCTCTCTCTCAATAGCCGGCAGCTGCGTCTGCGATTTGCTGCCCTCAGCCTATCACAGACGCGGCTGCCGGTATGGCCCCTATTGCTACTTCCGGTGACGGAAGAGCAGTAGGGGCAGAAGCCAAGGGAATGAAGTTTGGTAAGTCTATTTCTGTGCACTTTTTAAATTTTAACCCTAGTGTTTAGGGTTGGGGGGGGGGTACCCTTCATTACAGAAAAAAAATATTTTTGGGGTGGAGATGTATTACTACAAGACTGTAATTGTACCAGACTGACTGGCGTGATATTATTTGTTTCAATTGGCTACTGGATCTGCTGATGTCTTCTTTCTTATTTCCTCTCTTCCTTTATAGGGCAGTCACATCTGCCTTGTTTGTTCATCTGGCTTTACACTTTATTTCAGGGTTTATCTGGTTAATTAATTTATGTTTATAATTTTCTTCCAGCTCTTACCTTTCGTTTGGAAGTTTTCAGCTTTACCCTTCATATCTGTATGTATCTCTTCTTCCTCTGTTTAGTAAGGCTTCTGCTCTTTTTTCCCCCTTAAACTACTGGTTTGATGTCATAGAGTTCCTCAATGGTGTTGGATATCTAGTATCCGGACTCATTCCCAGTGTGTGACAGTTTGCCTTTCTTGTATCTCTCGTGTTGTATTCATAGAGTGAAACTGAATCATCCCAACCCTCCAGATGAATTTCTATCCCCCCCCCCTTCCTTTTTTAACCAACCACACTAAAGCCATGGTGTCACTGTCACCCTCCTGCTAACAAACAGACGCACACTCTGTAACTGGAGAGGCAGAAAGGCTTTAGCGAAACTCAACAGTCAAGAAGGGAAGCTAAAAAGAAAAGTCTAAACCAGGCTAAGAAGGTTTAGAGGGACGGAGAACAGGTGACAGCCAGAAGGTTATGACTAAAGGAAATAGGCAACTTAATAGCTATGCAATGAACACAGGGATTTCACTGAGTGTTCACATATTAGATGTTTACAGTTTTCATTCACTAATGGGGTGTAACGGGAATCCTGGGCTAAACACTGCCGAAGAACTAAAGAATGACACAGTTTTAGAGACCAAGACATTGATACGCTGAGAAGAAAGGAGATATTTCTTAATATTCTAGATAACATAAGCTATGTTGCAGACAGAGCATTTTTACATGTCATGCGGCTATAATCACAGAAAAGTAAAGCAGGAAGACCAGTCACTTGGCATAAATAGCACAGTATGTGTGCAAGGAGCAGAGCCACTACCATGATGAGCAGGGGTGGGATGTACCCTTCAGAATCTGGTTATCATGCAGACTTGGAGGTATGGATCCAGTGTATTAAAGTAGAAATTGTAGAAATATTTTCACTTTGTATATGCCTCATGGATCTATAAACAGAAACATGTTTATATAATTATATTATAAATTATTAGATTGCAGAGTTTCAACTAGTATGTATATAGCTTGTTCTTACTGCCTGTAGTCTGTCTAACCTGTAATAAAATGCTGCAAAGGCGTTAACTTAATTATACTTTAGTTAGTACCTCCTGTTTTTTGGTGCATTTAATCATTATCAAAATATTTATAAAATGAAGGTAGTTTTCCTATAATAGTCTTTGTTTGCTATTACAAATTGTCAGTAATTTAAAATGTTCTACATGACCCAGAAGTACATTTTTGTATAAGTTCTCATCTTAATAATTAATGACTGAGGGACTGAGCTTGGGAGAAACAATTATTGGATTGAAGTCATGCAGCAATACAAACCACACAAAATCAGAGGAAGTGCTGCTTACTTGTATTCATTTATAGATTGAAATGAGGCAAAGTCATCTTTTCAGTGTACAATTCTTTTAAAGGGCATGTCCACCTTCAAAACTAGAATTTCCCCCACTACTGGCCCCAATCTGTAGTGTAATAAAATCCTTACCTTACATCCCAGCTCCATATGGTTCTCCTGGAATCCCCCCCAAATTCCAAAAAAGTGGCCACCAGGAGGTTAGCAGAGTCCATATAGGACTGTACCTACTGTCTCTCCTCAAGAAGAAGTTTGGCATGCACACTGCAGCCATCTCCTCCCTCTCCCTCCCAATTTGGTCTCCCACAGCCTAGCTCAAAAAACTTTTAACATAATGTTCTGCTTCCTCCCCCAGCCCCAACCGCTATATTGGTATTGAGAGAAAGTGCCCCGATAGTAACTTACCTTCCCTCTTTCCTCCGCCGTTCAGGACTATCGGCAGCCGCATCCGTGATTGGCTGCCTCTCTGCCAATCACAGATGCGGCTGCTGGTCTGGCCCCCTGCTTTCATTTCCGCGCAAGCAAAGGGCCTCGCAGTGTGGTGGAGGAAAGAGGAAATGTAAGTTATTATCGGGGCACTTTCTCTCAATACAAATATAGTGGTTGGGGCTGGGGGAGGAAGCAGAACATTGTTAAAAGTTATTAAGAAGGGTGGACATACCCTTTAAGTTATGAATTCGTTTAGATTATAGATTTTAATTCTGCATTTAGAAAAATGACGCACAAGATTGTGACGCATTGTGACAAACAAACTCAGTAATGTTTATCTGCTGTTACAAATTGTTGACCCAGTCTCCTTATTTGGTCTCACTGTAATTTATATCCTCAGTACTTTCATTATTCCTTTCTTTATTCCTCTTCTCTGTCCTTCCCCATCTGTCTCTCAGTTATTAGTGTTCTTTGGTACAAAGCTGACATGTAATTGGCACTCACTGTGTTTCTTCTGCACAGCCAGACCTGCTAAATTTTAAGAAAGGATGGATGTCCTTGCTTGATGCCAATGGAGAGGTGAGAAGGAATAACATGCATGTGTATATTTATATAGCTCTGCAACCTACACTGTATAATAGTTGGGAGTTGGAAATGGAAGAGCAGAAAAAAATGAACTCAAGTAGAATTATAAATGAATGTTATGTGCATATTTGTTTTGATTCTGTCCCCCATCACCAGTCATCATTTTTGCATCCCCAGGCTGGCACCTGCTTGATGATTTTCACTCATTCATGTCTGTGTGTATTACCTGTAGCCATGCACTTGATATTACTTTACATCAGAAAAGGTTGTAAGGGTTTTGGGTTCCAAGTGGTTGATGTTCAGTAGAGGTGCAGAGTAGAATAAATGTGTTTTTTACCATAAAGACTATATTAATCCCAGTGGCAGAGCAAAAAAAGCTGATTAAATGTATCACACATTCACCTTTCTAGTAAGAAATGCACAAACCTGATGGGGTTCGTTAGGCCATTGGGTTTGTGGAACTCTCCCAGGTTTCACTGTGAAATTTTGACCTTTGAAACTAAAAGTTTCGAAAATTCTGCATGGAAATTTCATCCCTGCATTTATTTAATGCGAGAGTGGGCTCAATTGTTCAGCTCTTTGCCATCACTCTCTGGGATTAGTGTTATAGTTCGTGTACACATTTGCTTTAGGATAAGTATTTTTTACTCTGTAATCAAGTGTTTAAAGTCACTGAAAGAAGGGCACCACATTACATTAAAGGATTATAACCTACACTCGTGTATATATGTAACATTATACAGAAAACATTTCAAAGAATTTTTAAACCCAGGAGACATTTCTTTTGCAACAAAACCACTTCATACATACACAGTCATCCAATCAACAATACTAGGTCAATTTATACAATAAGAGGTGCAAATGTTTGCCTGTGCTATTAATTTGCAGCAGATGTTAGCTTTTTACTGGTTTACTGCAGTTAACCTACCTGTACACAGGCAGAACCACTCCTAGTTCCCCACCTTGTGCCGCTGATCTTTTTGCGGACTTTCCCTTGAAATCTACAGAAGATAGGTATAGGTGAATAGTGTGGGGAACATTGTACAGTTCTAATAAGAAGGGTGAATAGTGTTGGGAACATTGTACACATATCATAAGAAGGGTGAATAGTTTTGGTAACAATGTACACATATAAGAAAGGTGACTAGTGTGTGGAACAATGTAAACATATAATAAGACAGGTGAATAGTGTGGGGAGCATTGTACACATATAAGAAGGGTGAATAGTTTTGGGAACACTATACACATATAATAAGAAGGGTGAATAGTGTGGGGAACATTGCACAGATCTAATAACAACGGTGAATAGTGTGGGGAACAATGTACAGATCTAAAAAGAAGGGTGAATAGTATGCGGAACATTGTACATATCTAACAAGAAAGGTGAATAGTGTTGGTAACACTGTACAGATATAATAAGAAGGGTGAATAGTGTGGGGGACACTGTACAGATGTAATAAGAAGGGTGAATGGTGTGGGAAACACTGTACAGATGTAATAAGAAGGTTGAATAGTGTGGGGAACATTGTACAGAAATAATAAGAAGGGTAAATAGTGTTGGGAACACTCTACACATATAATAAGAAGGGTGAATAGTTTTGGTAACAATGTACACATATAATAAAAAGGGGGAATAGTTTTGGGAACACTATACACATATAATAAGAAGGGTGAATAGTTTCTTATTATATCTGTACAGTTCCCCACACTATTCACCCTTATTATATCTGTACAGAGTTCCCCACACTATTCACCCTTCTTATTAGATCTGTACAGTGTTCCCCACACTATTCACCCTTCTTATTATATCTGTACCGTGTTCCCCACACTATTCACCCTTCTTATTATATCTGTACAGTGTTCCCCATACTATTCACTCTTCTTATTATATCTGTACAGTTCCCCACACTATTCACCCTTATTATATCTGTACAGTGTTCCCCACACTATTCACCTTCTATTATATCTGTACAGTGTTCCCCACACTATTCACCCTTCTTATTAGATCTGTACAGTGTTCCCCACACTATTCACCTTCTGATTATCTGTACCATGTTCCCCACACTATTCACCCTTCTTATTATATCTGTACAGTGTTCCCCATACTATTCACCCTTCTTATTAAATCTGTACAGTTATTCCCCACACTATTCACCCTTATTATATCTGTACAGTTTCCCCACACTATTCACCGTTCTTATTATATCTGTACAGTGTTCCCCACACTCAACCCTTCTTATTATATCTGTACAGTTCCCACACTATTACCCTTCTTATATATCTGTTCAGTGTTTCCCAACTATTCACCCTTCTTATTTATCTGTCATGTGTTCCCCATACTATTTACCTTTCTTATTATATGTGTACAGTGTTCCCATACTATTCACCCTTCTTATTATATCTGTACAGTGTTACCCACCACTATTCACCTTCTTATTATATCTGTTCAGTGTTCCCCATACTATTCACCCTTCTTATTATATCTGTTCAGGTTCCCCATACTATTTACCTTTCTTATTATATGTGTACAGTGTTCCCCATACTATTCACCCTTCTTATTATATCTGTACAGTTCCCACATCCCACACCCTACTTTAATCTGTACGTTCCCCAACACTATTCACCGTTCTTATTATATCTGTACAGTGTCCCCACAATATATTCACCTGTTTTTTATAATCTGTACAGTGTCCCACCACTATTCACCCTATTATTATATCTGTACAGTGTTACCCACAACTATTCACCCTTCTTATTATATCTGTAGTGTTACCCACACTATTTATCTTTCTTATTAGATATGTACAATGTTCCGCATACTATTCACCATTCTTATTATATCTGTACAGTGTTCCCCAAACTATTTACCCTTCTTATTATATCTGTACAGTGTTCCCCAAAACTATTACCACTTCTTATATATGTCTGACGTGTTCCCCAAAAGTATTCACCATTCTTATTATTCTGTACATGTCCCGCTCCTCCCCTCCCACCCGTCACCCCCCCTACCCGCCCCCCTTTGTGTTCCCACAAATAGTTTTGGGAACACTATACACATATAATAAGAAGGGTGAATAGTTTGGAGAACACTGTACAGATATAATTAGAAGGGTGAATAGTGTGGGGAACAATGTACAGATTTAAAAAGAAGGGTGAATAGTATGGGGAACATTGTACATATCTAACAAGAAAGGTGAATAGTGTGGGTAACACTGTACAGATATAATAAGAAGGGTGAATAGTGTGGGGGACACTTTACTCATATAATAAGAAGGGTGAATAGTGTGGGGAACACTGTACAGGTATAATAAGGGTGAATAGTGTGGGGAACACTGTACATATGTAATAAGGGTGAATAGTATGGGGAACACTGTACACATATAATAATAAGGGTGAATAGTATGGGGAACACTGTACACCTATAATAATAAGGGTGAATTGTGTGGGTAACACTGTACAGATATAATAAGAAGGATGAATAGTGTGGGGAACACTGTACAGATATAATAAGAAGGGTGAATAGTGTGGGGGACACTTTACTTATATAATAAGAAGGGTGAATAGTGTGGGGGACACTGTACAGGTATAATAAGGGTGAATAGTGTGGGGAACACTGTACAGATGTAATAAGGGTGAATAGTATGGGGAACACTGTACACAAATAATAATAAGGGTGAATTGTGTGGGTAACACTGTACAGATATAATAAGAAGGATGAATAGTGTGGGGAACACTACACATAATAATATGGGTGAATAGTGTGGGGAACACTGTACAGATATAATAATAAGGGTGAATAGTGTGGGGAACACTGTACAGATATAATAAGAAGGGTGAATAGTTTGGGGAACACTGTACAGATATAATAAAGGGTGAATAGTGTGGGGAACACTGTACAGATATAATAAGAAGGGTGAATAGTGTGGGGAACACTGTACAGATATAATAAGAAGGGTGAATAGTGTGGGGAACACTGTACAGATATAATAATAAGGGTGAATAGTGTGGGGAACACTGTACAGATATAATAAGAAGGGTGAATAGTGTGGGGAACACTGTACAGATATAATAAGAAAGGTAAATAGTATGGGGAACACTGAACAGATATAATAAGAAGGGTGAATAGTGTGGGGAACACTGTACAGATATAATAAGAACGGTGAATAGTGTGGGGGACACTGTACAGATATAATAAGAAAGGTAAATGGTATGGGGAACACTGAACAGATATAATAAGAAGGGTGAATAGTGTGGGGAACTGTACAGATATAATAAGGGTTAATAGTGTGGGTAACACTGTACAGATATAATAAGAAGGGTGAATAGTGTGGGGAACACTGTACAGATATAATAAGAAGGGTGAATAGTATGCGGAACATTGTACATATCTAATAAGAAAGATAAATAGTGTGGGTAACACTACAGATATAATAAGAAGGGTGAATAGTGTGGGTAACACTGTACAGATATAATAATAAGGGTGAATAGTGTGGGGAACACTGTACAGATATAATAAGAACGGTGAATAGTGTGGGGAACACTGTACAGATATAATAAGAACGGTGAATAGTGTGGGGAACACTGTACAGATATAATAAGGGTGAATAGTGTGGGGAACACTGTACAGATATAATAACTGTTCAGTGTTTCCCCATCCTATTTCACCCTTCTTATTATATTTGTACAGTGTTTCCCCACACTATTCACCCTTCTTTATAGATCTGTACATGTTCCCCACAACTATTCACCCTTTCTTATTATATCTGTACAGTGTTCCCCATACTATTCACCCTTCTTATTATATCTGTACCAGTGTTTCCCACACTTTCACCTTCTTATTAGAGCTGTACAATGTTTCCCCAACTATTCAAATTCACCCTTCTTATATATCTGTACATGTTCCCCACACTATTCACCACTTCTTATTAGATCTGTACATGTTCCCCACACTATTCACCCTTCTTATGTATCTGTACAGTGTTTACCACCACTATATACCCTTTTATATCTGTACAGTTTCCCCACACTATTCACCCTTCTTATTAATCTGTTCAGTTTTCCCCACCATTTACCTTTCTTATTATATCTGTACAGTGTCCCCCCCACACTCATTCACCGTTCTTATTATATCTGTACAGTGTTCCCCCACACTTTTCACCCTTCTTATTATATCTGTTCAGTGTTCCCCTACTATTACTTTCTTTATTCTTGTAACGTGTCCCCACACTATTCACCCTTCTTATTATATCGTACTGTTCCCCCACTATTACACCCTTATTATATATCGTACAGTGTTCCCCAACACTATTCACCCTTCTTATTATAATCTGTACAGTGTTCCCACACTATTCACCGTTCTTTATATCTGTAGTGTTTTCCCCACTATTCACCGTTCTATTATATCTGTTACAGTGTTCCCCATACAATATTAACCTTCTTATATATCTGTACAGTGTTCCCCACACATTCACCCTTCTTATTATATCTGTTTCAGTGTTCCCCATACTATTTACCCTTTCTATTATATCGTACGTGTTCCCCACACTATTCCCTTCTTATTATATCTGTACATTTCCCCCCACATTCACCGTTTATTATATCTGTACAGTGTTCCCATACCTAATTTACCATTCTTATTATATCTGTACAGTGTTCCCACACTATTCACCGTTCTTATTATATCTGTATAGTGTTCCCACACTATTCACCGTTCTTATTATATCTGTACGTGGTTACCCACACTATTCACCTTCTTATTATATCTGTACAGTGTTACCCACACTTTCAACCGTTCTTATTATATCTGTACAGTGTTCCCACACTATTCACCCTTCTTATTATATCTGTACAGTGTTCCCCCACTATTTCACCCTTCTTATTAGATCTGTACAGTGTTTTCCCCACACTATTCACCCTTCTTATTAATCTGTACATGTTTCCCCACATATTCACCCTTCTTATTAGATCTGTACAGTTTCCCCACCACTATTCACCGTTCTTATTATATCTGTCAGTTTTTCCCCATACTATTCACCGTTTATTATATCTGTACTTGTTCCCCACACTATTCACCCTTCTTATTATATCTGTACAGTGTTCCCCACACTATCACCCTTCTTATTAATCTGTACAGTGTTCCCACACTATCAATCACCCTTCTTATTATACTGTACAGTGTTCCCCATACTATTCACCCTTCTTATTAGATCTGTACAGTGTCCCCACACTATTCACCCTCTTATTATATCTGTACAGCAGTTCCCCCCTATTCATCACCCTTCTTATTATATCTGTAGACAGTTCCCCACACTAGTTCACCCTTCTTATTATATCTGTACAGTGTTCCCCACACATTCACCCTTCTTATTATATCTGTACAGTGTTCCCCCCCTTACACATATCACCCTTCTTATTGATTGTACCGTGTTCCCCACACTATTCACCCTTCTTATTATATCTGTACAGTGTTCCCCATACTATTCACTCTTCTTATTATATCTGTACAGTTCCTCACACTATTCACCCTTATTATATCTGTACAGTGTTCCCACACTATTCACCCTTCTTATTATATCTGTACATGTTCCCACACTATTCACCCTTCTTATTATATCTGTACCTGTTCCCACACACTATTCACCCTTTTATTATATCGTACAGTGTTCCCCATACTATTCACCCTTTCTTATTATACTGTACAGTTACCCACACTATTCACCCTTATTATTCGTACAGTGTTCCCCACACTATCCCCTTCTTATTATTGCCAGTGTTCCCCATACTATCCCCTCCTTATTATATCTGTTCAGTGTTCCCAATACTATTTACCTTTCTTATATATGTGTACAGTGTTCCCCCATACTATTCACCCTTTTATTATATCTGTACGTTCCCCACCTATTCACCCTTATTATATCTGTACAGTTTCCCACACTATTCAACCGTTCTTATATATCTGTACAGTGTTCCCCCACACTATCCACCGTTCTTATTATATCTGTACAGTGTTCCCCACACTATCACCTTTTATTATATCTGTCATGTTTCCCCACTATTCAATTCACCCTTCTATTATATCTGTAGTGTTACCCCACAACTATTTATCTTTCTTATTGATATGTACAATGTTCCGCATACTATTCACCCTTTCTTATTTATCTGTACAGTGTTCCCCAACTATTCCCCTTCTTATTATTATCTGTACAGTGTTCCCCACACTATTCACCCTTCTTATTATATCTGTACAGTGTCTCCCCAACTATTCACCCTTCTTATTATATCTGTACCAGTTTCCCCCAAACTATTCACCGCTTCTTATTTATGTCATTTGTTCCCCAACTATTCACCCTTCTTATTATATCTGTCAGTGTTCCCAAACAATTCACCCTCTTATTATAGCTGTACAGTGTTTCCCCACACTATTCACCCTTATTATTATATCTGTACAGTGTTCCCACACTATTCATGCCTTCGTATTATATCTGTACAGTGTTACCCACACAATCACAATTCACCCTCTTATTAATTCTGTACAGTGTTCCTCCCCCACTATTCACCCTTATTTTATATCTTTACAGTGTTCCCCCACTATTCACTCCCATATTCATTATGTGTACAGTGTTTCCCCACACTATCCACCGATATTATTATTGTACAGTGTTCCCCACACTATTCATCCTTCTTATTATATCTGTACATGGTTACCCACCCACATTCACCTTTATTATTATATGTTACAGTGTTCCCCTACATTCACCCTTATTTTATTGTGTACAGTGTTCCCAACCTATTCACCCTTATTACATCTGTACAGTGTTCCCCACACTATTCACCCTTATTATACTGTACAGTGTTCCCCACACTATTCACCCTTTTATATAATGAGTGGTCCCCCACACTATTCACCCTTCTTATTAATATCTGTACGTGTTCCCCACACAATTCACCCGTTATTATAGTGGATACAGTGTTCCCCATACTATTCACCCTTATTATTATATGTGTACAGTGTTTCCCCACACTATTCCCCCTTCTATTATATCTGTACCGTGTTACCCACACTATTCACCCTTCTATTATATCTGTACAGTGTTATCCACACTATTCACCGTTCTTATTATATCTGTAATGTTCCCAACTATTCACCCGTCTTATTAGATCTGTACGTGTTCCCCACACTATTCACCCTTCTTATTATATCTGTACAGTGTTCCCCCACTATTCACCCTCTTATTAGATCTGACGTGTTACCACACTATTCACCCTTCTTATTATATCGTACAGTGTTTCCCCACACTATTCACCCTTCTTTTTTATATCTGTACATGTTCCCCCACTATTTCACCCTTCTTATATATCTGTACAGTGTTCCACACTATTCACCCTTCTTATTAGATCGTACATTGTTCCCCACACTATTCACCCTTCTTAATAATCTGTACGTGTTCCCCCACACTATTCCCCCTTCTTATTAGATCTGTACAGTGTTCCCCACACTATTCACCCTTCTTATTATATTGTTCAGTGTTCCCCATACTATTACCTTTCTTATTATATCTGTACAGTGTTCCCACACTATTTCACAGTCTTATTATATCTGTACAGTGTTCCCCACACTATTCACACCGTTCTTATTATATCTGTACATGTGTTCCCACACTATTCCCACGTTCTTTTATATCTGTCAGTTTTCCCCATACTATTCACCCTTCTTATTATATCTGTACAGTGTTCCCCAAACTATTCACCCTTCTTATAGATCTGTACAGTGTCCCAACCCACTATTCACCCTTCTATTAGATCTGTACAGTGTCCCCCACTATTCACCCTTCTTATTCTGTACAGTGTTCCCCAACTATTACCCCTTCTTATTATATCTGTACAGTGTTCCCCACCACTATTCACCCTTATTATATCTGTACAGAGTTCCCCCACACTATTCACCCTCTTATTGATCTGTAACAGTGTTCCCCACACTATTCACCCTTTATATATCTGTACCGTGTTCCCCACACTATTCACCCCTTCTTATTATATCTGTACAGTGTTCCCCAACTATTCACCTTCTTATTATATCTGTACAGTTCCCCACATATTCACCCTTATTAATATCTGTACATTGTTCCCCACAATATTCACCTTCTTATTATATATGTACAGTGTTTCCCCACACTATCACCCTTCTTATTAGATCTGTACAGTGTCCCCCACACTATTCACCCTTCTTATTTATCTGTACCATGTTCCCCCAACACTATTCACCCTTCTTATTATATTGTACTGTTTCCCCATACTATTCACCCTTCTAGTAAATGTACAGATCTAATAAGAAGGGTGAATAGTGTGGGGAACACTGTACAAATATAATAAGAAGGGTGAATAGTATGGGGAACACTGAACAGATATTATAACATGTTTTTGTATCTTTTAGTGGAAGAAGCACTGGTTTGTTCTCACTGATTCCAGCCTCAGATATTACAGAGACTCCAATGCAGAGGAGGTAAAATCCACACCAGTGTGGTATTTGTTTTGTGTTTCTAATGCCCGAGATTGAATTTAAGCTCACAGCACCGTGCAGAAAAACTGGTGGAATATTATAAACCATCGTCATAAATAGATTCAGTGTGTAAATTCTGGACTATAAGTCTAGCAAAAATGCGTTTCAGCCTGAACTCTTTTAAACTTGTGTTTTCAATGGTGACAGACTGCATTTTTCCCCTCTTTCCTTAGGCAGATGAACTGGATGGGGAGATTGATCTACGAACGTGCACAAACGTGCCTGAATACGCTGTACAAAGAAATTATGGCTTTCAAATTCACGTTAGTACCTTATACCACATTATAATCCTACTCTCCTGCTTGTTATTTGCAGGTGTAGTCATTGATTGTTGTTTTGATGCATAATGTATGTAGGTATTAATCTACCTATTAGCACTGAACACACTAAGCAGAGCATTAGTTATTAAAGGGTCAATAAACTGTTAAAAACAATATTAAAAAAGCATAAAAATAATAAGACCCACCTTGTACCTCCTGATTTTACCTTGTAGCAGTTATACCCCTTTAAGGATTGCCACATGCTGCAGCTGATATGTCTTCAGATCCTTCTCTCACTGTTTTCTCCTTCCCTGACAGAGTGCATGCACATTATTCTTTAACTGTTTAGTGACCCTTTAACCCACATTTTTGGCTTCTAAGCTGAAACCCCTATAACTTTGGCCGTCTCTGTTTCTCTATAGACCCGTGAAGGTGTGTATACTCTCTCTGCTATGACTTCTGGGATACGCAGAAACTGGATTGAGGCACTCAGAAAGAACGTGCACCCTGTTAGCATACCTGATGTAACCAAGTGAGACATGGGGTTAATTTTAGGGGCTTGGGGTTCGCTGGGTCTGATTAAAGGGAATTTACCTGGACTGTTTGCTGAATATTTTCCTTCCAAAGCTAAAATATATGTAAAAACGATGTACATGTGTTAGAGGTTATTGTTGGAGAGAGCGCTTGAAAATGACTGATTGTGTGTGTGTCACTAATGGTCACCGCCGCGAAGTTGGATACATTTAATGTAAATACATTTTCTGGCATAATAACTGAATACGTCAATTGTTTCTTTGTCTTGATATAATCATGTATTTATTATAACAATATGTTATAAGGGTCAGGGATTAAAATTTAAAACATGAAAACTTTCATAGGTTGAATATATATAATTTTCCTGTCTAATCCTCTGTTTACCTCCTTTAAAAGCTAAGAGACTATTTATTTGCTTGTGTTTTGACATAATACTGTAAAGCTGCAGCATGGAAAAATGTTTTTGTGGTGTCCTAGTTCCTAGCGCCAATTAAGGGACTGTGGGAGCAATCAAGCAAAATTACATTTATACATTATTGAAGTGCTACTGATCTGACAAAATAGACAACAAAGAAAAGAAATGATCAATGTACATTAAAGATCCCCATATGTGATTTATAATAGTATCTGTGCTAGTTTATGTACTCACACGTTTATATTCATACAAAAATAAATCCGTCAAGGTAACCCCAATGTAAAATGTAACAATTACTCTCTGGTGACATCCCCCGTGCTTGGCTGCATTGTTGAGTTATTTATAAGGTAACCACTTCTTTCTTCCCTAGGCTATCAGAAAGTAACAAGGAGAACACATATGTTCCACCACGCAACTCGGCTACTCGACCAGAGGATCTCCGGTTAGGGTCAGAGGTCAAGAACAGGAAGGTGGATTTCACAGGTTCCCGACATGGTTCATTTGACTATGTGGAACTTTCCCCTCTTTCTCCTGCAGAAGAGCGTGATCAAAGATTAGAGGAACGCAGGCGCTGGTTTGAAGCTCCACCTGTGGGGGTGACACCTGGCACACGCCGTGTCCCTCCTTCTCCTACAATTCTTTCAGAGGAGCAAAAGCAGAGACTTAATGAGGATATTGAGTCCAAGTGGAAAGAACTAGAGCGCCTTCCACTGAGAGAGTCTAGACAGGCCTCTCTCACCTGCCTTTTAGGAGGGGGAAGGAATAAACAAGGGGGAGAAAATGGAGCACTGGAAAAACAGGTGAGCGATCTGCATTGTATTTTGCTGAAATAATCTAGTTGGGTGTCGTGTCTGGATTTCATTCCATCCAGCAAAATGTACATTAATGTTGATAGACAGTAGTACCCCCCCCCCCACACACACACACACACTTATTAGCTCAAGTGAAGAAAAGTAAATCTTATAATAATAATAAATCTTATTGTTTGTAACCAGAATTAACAGCGTCCGCTTCATTTTAACATTTTTTATAATATTTTATGGTAAGCAAAGCTTTTTTAGAATGCATAAATAACATTTCTCAGTTACCTTAGGAATATCCTACAGACTGGGAATGACATGTCCTTACCAACCCTAGAGTATTATTTCAAACATTGAAAAGTATTTTAAGAAACTGTTTTCTGCTGTTCAGTAATGTTAAATATAAACGTTTTGGTTTCCACAAGATGGCGAATCATCTGGAATATACACATTGTACTCTTGAGCATTTTGGGTAACCCTGAGTGACCAGGATTATATTTAGCCATGATTGACAGGGTCTCCTGACTGAGATTTCTGTAATTAATTTGGCTTCAAAAAGCCAAATTCCTGTTCTTTCTATTTCTTCTTCTTCCCTTTTTATTCTGCTTTTTTCCTCCCACAGTTTCCCAGCTAGAGACACAAAATTGGGTACAGACATGCAGGACACATAGAAAAGTGTGCTATTACCTAGCAAGACATTTTTTCCCCATTGGCTATAATGTGTCCAATCATGAACATTCTGGGTTTTCATGGTCATGTAATCAATCAAAACTTTCTGTAAGAAATGCACCTGGGTCCAAGGCTACACTAACTAATCGCTACACAAACAACACACAGATGGTGAAAATAGAGATGGTCAAATAAGTTTCTTTAGGTGAACGGGAGGAAAAGGAGAACAGTCTTCCCTCCCGTTCTAACTTGAGCAACTTCGGTGCTGCTGCACTGGATTTAAAAGTTTTCCCTATCGTGTAGTTGTCTGGCTCCCCCAGCCACCCTCATAATGCTAAACACAGGGAACCGTGACAAAATTCGTCACCCTCTCCTGATACAGATACTCCAATAGCACTGCATCAAATAACACACAGCCTCCCTCCATTTCTCTCTACTATATGCGCATGCTGTACAATTAAAATAACCAATGGAGACCAGTCCTGTTGTGGGCTGGAGGAGCCTGTCGGCTACATGATAGGGGAAGACATCAGGAATTTTGGCACTGCTTTATTGGATATTAAAGTCAGAATGGGAGGTAAGACAGTCTTCTTCTTACTAAAGAAATGTATTGTGCCATCTTTATTTTTAAGATGGACATACCTTTTTAAAGGGCTTGTCCACCCATACATTGAAATTTTATATATACATTCAGCCCCCCCAAACCACAATTGTGTTTTACTTACCTTGCCCAAGATGCAGCTAACCATACTTAACAAGACCCAGTCCCTCGCCGCCAGGATACCTTCTCCTGCTGCTATTTTGAGCACAAGCAGCAATAGTGGGTCGCTTTTGGGCGCAGTTGTCTGGTAATTGGGCGTGACGTAATTGTCTCGCCTTTGACTGACAGCCGCTACCAAGAAGCAAATTGGGGATTTGCAGTGGAGCGGTAAGGGACCGAGCCTTGTAAGCATGGTTAGCTGCATCTTTGGGAAAGGTAAGTAAAACCTAAATAGGGTTTGGGGAAATCCTGCACCTATATCTAAAATTTTAATTTATTGGTGGACATGCCCTTTTAACAAATAGTTTAACACACAGTTACCAGCTATGTTACAAAGTAATACCAAATTGTTCCCCCATCACTGCACCCTGCTTTTGGAGATACATTTTTTTCAATTACATAAATGTATGTTCCAGAAGTTACGGCACTTAACTGAACCCAATAAGAAATTTTATAATCCTCATTGAATCTATTGAAATGGTATGACACTGCCTTTAAATCCCATCCATGTGGAATACAGGAGTATAATGAGGCCGTATCGATGTTTACCCAATTACAGACGTTAGACCATATCATACCATCCAAAATATTTGGAACATGTTTTGTGTCTTTCACGTATGAATATAGTCTCCACACTAAGGGTTGGAGAAGAGAGTCTATTAGATCTGAAAAACCCTCATTTAGTCATCCCATTCCAGCCTCTGTAGGGTGTCCAATTAGGGGATTATCCTGTTTATGGACTTTGGGAAGACTGGAACACTGGCATAACGAAATACTTGGGTAAAAGTCTTGAGCATGTGTTGGTCTATTAGATTTAAGTTGACACCCTCATTGATGATTTTCTCATTGTTCCTTTAATTCTAAGGTAGGAGTTTTAACCAACCTTATAAAGGTTGCATAATCTCCCAGTTCTCTCATAGCCATTTTGTAATAAACATCCTTATAAAGAACTACAACTGCACCTCCTTTGTCTGCTTTTCTAATACAACACAATGCAATTGTTTTATCTTTTGCAATATATTCCTCACATTCCTCTTGTGTTTTTCACCATATAAAGGTTTCTCCTATATTTTTCCACTAGTTCCTGAAAGCAATCTATACATGTCGACCTGCATTTTGTAGGATAATATGCTGACTCAGTATATACATACAGTTTCTGACAAAATCTTGTCGCTTGTGTACAAATAGGCCTGAAGTGCCGCTTAACAATAATTCTAATGCAGATTTTGTTTCAAGAAATGGTTCATTTTACTCCAAACAGCTTTTGTAATAATGTTTCAATGCAAAACTAAACTAACGAAAAGTATTCTAATATTCACAGCTTGGTAAAGCCGATTGAGTAAATTTTTGCAAAGAGATAAGTGTTGTCACCTTGTCTTATGGGCTTCACCTGTGACTAATAATGGATCAATTAGGTGTCAGGTGTGTATAAAAAGAACCCCAGTAACAATCAACTGCAAATAAACCTCTGCAAACATGCCAAAGATTCACCCTGAGACTAAAGTGTTGATTATCAAGAGGCTGAAGACCAAATCCACTGCTGATGTGGCTCACACCTTCAATGTCTCCCAGCGTCAAGTTCGGAGGATAAAGAAAAGATTTGAGGAGACTGGAGAAGTTTTTGACAAGCCCAGGTCAGACAGACCCTGCAAGACAACTGCTCGAGAGGACAGTTTGTTGCCTCGAAAATCCAAGGCAAACCCATTTTCAACTGCAGCAGAGCTCCAGGAGACCTGCTCACCTGAAATTCCTGTTTCAACCAGAACAGTTTGTCGGATTCTGTCTCGAAATGGCCTCCATGGTTGAATCAGTGCCCATAAGCCAGCACTAAACAAAAGGCAATTGAAAAACCGTGTGGCATTTGCCAAGTCCCACAGCCTGCTAAAAGGATGGATGCTGGAAAAGTGGCAAAAGGTGGATTTTTCAGATGAATCTTCTGTTGAATTACACCACAGTCGCCGCACATATTGCAGGAGACCTACTGCAACCTGCGTGGAGCCGAGATTTACCCAGAAAACAGTGAAGTTTGGTGTAGGCAAAATCATGGTCTGGGGTTACATCGAGGATGGATGGTGTGCAAGGGAACTGCAGGGTGGAAGGCATCATCAATAGTGTAAAATACGAAGACGAAACCAAAGAATATTGATGAACTCTGGGAGGCATGCAAGACTGTTTTCTTGGCTATTCCTGATGATTTCATCAATAAATTGTATGAATCCTTGCCAACCCACATGGATGGATGCTGTCCTTCAAGCTTATGGAAGTCATACAAGATATAAATTTGGATCACACAGCACCACTACTTAATTTGCTGACATATTTTTGGATTGGCTGTAAAGTAGATCATTTTCTGTACAGGCGACTACACTTTTGTCTTGCAACATTTTGACCTTTCTGTCTTGATTAAATGATAAATCTTTTTTCAGTGAAACTATTTTTTACCAGCACATTTAATATTATTTGGGAGGGCTTTAGCTTTTCATATGAGCTATTTCTAACACCAATTGATCAATTTAAAATCCGCTTAATAGCAGGAGTTACTGCAAAATACACAGGCGTCAGAAACTTTTTATATATATATAAATATACAATACAAGGATTGTGGAAGCACTCCAATTAGGCTAATTTACAACTACATTTAGCGGAAGTGCTACTGATCTGGTCAAAACATTTATACAAACATAGAAAAGATAATCAATGCACATTCCTAGGCCCCATACAATATCATATTATCTGCACACTGGCATACTTTATAAACAAAGGGGTTTTAGTATACATTACTGTGATCACATAAATGAAAAGCCTTCCAACCACATCAAGGTAACCCCAGTCTGGAAGGTCCTAACTTAAATTTTTTTACTTCAATTACCATTAGCAAACTCTTGCATTTTAATCTTTAGAATCTTTGTATATTTGTTCTCTGTGTTAAGCTATGGAGGCTGCTACTGATAGTATATGTACCTGCAGATGAAATTCCCCAGTTAGACTCAGTAGCTCTACCAGGCCCAATAGCCAAACCTATTTTTAAATCTGATCCATTTGATGGGGTAACTAGGGAGTGGACTGATTGGCTAGAACAATTTGAATTGGCAGCCACTATTAATGGTTGGGATGAAGGTGCTTGCAAGTCCTTAGCCTTTTGCTTTGTGGTAAAGCCAGGCAGGTATACCAAGGATTTTTTTTCTTTTTTTAAACTGTTTATTAAAATAAATAAAAACATTTCAAAATACAACTCGGATTCATCGTATAAATATGTGGTTGAAAAGTATACATTTTAACATCGGCTGTTTCAATATAAGCTTTGCACATATTTATAGACATTTAGTTATACATTCTTCAATTATCTGTCACTTTATCTATTGCAATATATTTTAACTTGGGTTTAAATCTAACTGGGCCTGCTGGTGTCTACCTTTTTTATTTTATTTCTGTTTGTTCGTTCTGGGGTCTCTTCACTCGGTCAGCCAAAAATCTCTGTACACAGTAGGACTTCCTACAGGGGTTCACCATAGTGTGAGTACCAGGCAGACCAGATTTTGTTAAATGTGTTGATGGATCCTCTACTGAGATATATCAGTCTCAACATGGGGAGGATATTCTTGATCATCGATTTCCATACCTTTAGTTTAGGTGTTTCGGGGGCCATCCAATGTAGTATTAAAGTACGTCTGGCATAAAATAGTGTTTCTCTGAGAAAGGAGAGGTGGTTCCCATCCCACATGTCCTCCTCGGGTATCCCCAGGAGGCATAGGACGGGTTCTGTTGGGATTGAGATTGAAAGGATATTTGATAGAAATTGAGTGATTTTCCCCCAGTATCTTTGGATACAGGGACATAGCCATATCATGTGCCAAAAATGGGCGTCTGGTTGCGAACATTTGGGACAGTTAGAGGTGTGTAATGGTGACATACGGGATTTCCTTAATGGTGTAATATATGCATGGTGGATTATATAGAACTGCATGAGTCTATTAGGGGCAGATGGAGAGACTCTGAGGTGTGATTCAACAATATCTTCCACATCGGTTTCTCTGAGAGATGGGATAAATTCAAGCCATCTATTTACCACACTAGGGTTGTCTTTATCTGCGGCTAACCGAGTAAAGAGGGTATACAAATTCGAAACTATTTGTTTTTCTCCACTTGTTCTGAAGATCTCAATCACAGGGTGTGGATTTGCTGGAATATGTGATCCTTGAAATTCGGATAATAGACAGTATCATAATTGGAGGAATCTGAATAGCAGTGTGTCAGGGGCATGAAATATTTGTTTAAATTACTGGAATGAGATGAGTTTCTGGTTCTGAATAATATTGGAGAAGCTGGTCACCCCTAGTTGGCAGAAAAGACCGTCTGAGTCTAGAGCGGCCAAATTAGGAAAACATGGGTTTTGCCATAGGGGGGTGTCTTCCGGTATAATGGTAAAGGACAGGTATGTCTTTGCAGTTTTCCAGATCCTGTGCATTTGAGCGTGGAGGACAGTGCCCCCGCCAGGAAGGGTGTTGGTCTTTTGTTCCAGGAAAGAAAGAGGGTGTGATGGGATGTAGGCCTGCAGTAGCTTTTCTGAGTCATATAAGGAGAATTGGTCTGCGTTTGTGTCATTGTTGGATAATGGTAGTAGCCATAGTTTAAAATATTTGAGTTGTCCCACTATATAGTAGAGTTGAAAATTAGGCAGAGCAAGTCCCCCCCATATCTTTTGGTCTTTGTAGGGTTTTAAACTTGACTCTTGACCTGCCAGCTTCCCATAGGAAGGTGATCATTAAGCTTTGTAGCTTCTTGAAAAAATTATCTGGAACATACATCAAGCTATGTTGTAGTCTATAGAGGAGTTTGGGAAGGATTATAATCTTTATAAGATTTATACGACCTATTAAGTTGATAGGGAGACCCTGCCACGCCTTCAGCCTAGCAGCCACCACATCCAGCTGGGATATGTTTAGTTGTAAGGAGTCAGTGGGTGAGTGAGTTATGGTTCTACGCAGGTATTTAAATTTATTGACCACAGGTACCAGGTGTCGGGCAAAGGGTGGGAGGTGTAGTTGCTTGTCGATGGGGAATAACACTGATTTGTCCCAGTTAATGTATAGCTCTGTGAGTGGGCCGAATCTTGAAATTATAGAATGGGTTGTTCTAAGGGAGTTATGTGGGTCTGCAAGGTATATAATCATATCGTCTGCGTAGAGACTAAGTAGGGACGTATGTTGACCTAGGGTGAGTCCCTTTACGTCCGGGTGTGATCTTAATTGAATTGCCAGGGTTTCTATCGCTATTGCAAAGAGGTAGGGAGACAGAAGACAGCCCTGTCTAGTTCCCCTGGCCAGGTTGAATGTTTCTGAGGTGGTGGTGTTGATTTTGATAGACGCTCGTGGGTGCATATACAGTAGCTTGACCCACTTACAAAAAACCGGGCCAAAACATTGTAAACAGAACCACAGATTGGGCCATTCTATGGAATCAAATGCCTTTTGGGCATCAAGAGATAACATGATTCTGGTTCCGGCATTGTCATGGTCAACTTGGGTGTGGATGTGGGTTTTCCGGATATTTATTGAGGTTGATCGTCCTTGGATAAATCCTGTTTGGTCAGGGTGAATTATTTTGGTGATTATTAGTTGGATTCTGTTCAGCAGAATTTTTGCCAGGAGTTTATAATCAATGTTAAGAAGGGATATTGGTCTGTAGGAGCCAGGTTCCAGTGGGTCTTTTTCTGGTTTGGGGATTAAGACTATGTGTGCGTCATACATGGAGGGAGGGAGTTTGTTCTTCTCGTAGGCATCTTGGTATATCTCTGTAAGGTGTTGGAGGATGTGTTTGTCATATCTTTTGTAAATTTCTTCTAACGGTATCCCGTCGGGGCCTGGTGATTTACCTGATGTCATGCTCCCTAGGGCTTCCCTGAGTTCTTCCAGTGTGATTTCTGACTCTAAACTACTGGAGTCTGTAGAAGATAGTGTGGGGAAAATTGCGTTTGAAATCAGGACAGGGGGTAGAGAGTTGTGATTTATAGAGGGCGTTGTAGTAAGCAGTGAAAGTTTTAAGAATACCAGCCGTATCGGTTAGTATTCCCAGTGAGGGGACTTTAATCTGCAGGATAGTGTTTTGAGTGTTTTTCGGTGAGTAAATTGTCATAGAGTGACTGTGCTATTTGCCATGCTGATTTAGTGTATTGGGAGGGGGAATATATATACGTTCTTTCGGTGTCTTGTAGAGATTTTGCTAGGTTTTCTTCATTTTGTCTACTGTCACATTTGATGTGGGTTATCATAGATTGGAGGTGGCCTCTCAGGGTGGCTTTAAAGGCTTCCCATCTGATATTGGAGGTCGCAGTAGCCTGATTGAGATAGAAATATTCTGTGATTCAGTTTTCTACTATGTCGGGGGTTGGGAATAGGTTGAGCCAGAATGGGTGGAAGCACCAGGGTCTAATGATTGATGGTTCGTTAGTGGGGGTTTTCAGCTTGAGGAGTATAGGGGAGTGGTTGGAGGTGCTGCGTGGTAGGTGTATTATATCAGTTATGAGGAGTGAGAGTCTCTTGTTAACAAAAATTTAATCAATATGGGAGAGGGAGTTGTGTTTAGGTGTTTTAGAGTGGCAGGTGTACTCTTTTGTATATGGGTGTCGGGTTCTCCAAGCGTCCACCCATCTGAGTTCCTTAATTAGATTATATAGTGAGGTGTTTGTGGTGGGTGTATTTGTTGGTTGGGTTATCTGTCTAAATCTGTCCAGCGATGGAGACATACAGGCGTTGAAGTTGCCCATACATATAAGATCTGCCTGAGGGTTCTTAGTTAGTAATGTTAAGGTTTCTTTAAGTGGCAGCTGAGAGGCTGGAGGCGGGTCGTAGATCCCCAGCAAAATATAGATAACATTATCAATCTTTAGAGCCACACATAAAAATCTGCCTCTTTTGTCGGATTTAACTTCCAAGTATTTCGTAGCAAAGGTGTTTGTTTAGCAATATAGATACCCCACAGGAGAAAGCAGAGAAGGTGCTATGTGCTGCCCATTTTAACCATGGTCGTAAGGTAAAGTGAGTATTAGAGGGGAGCAGATGTGTCTCCTGTAGGCAGATGATATCTGGTTGGTAAGAACGGATTTGGGTAAAGACGGACAGTCTCTTACTTGGGTCGTTGAGACCCCTTACATTCCATGAAAGAACCTTAAGTGTCATCATTATAGATGTAGGTAGAGAGTAGCCAGCATGGTTTAGCCCAGTTATATTTTGCAGATATCAATATATAAAACATGGTATATATAACTTTTCTGGGTATCGATATATTCATCAAAACTTTCATAACACATAATAACATTAATAACATAAATGAACAACATTCTGATTGAGATCAGAAACGGTTGTGGGGATGCATGTAGGTGTAGTTTCTGCGGGTTAGAGCAATATTTGTCGCTCCCCTCCCGAGCCAGGCTATTGTAACTTATCTGGTTGTGTTTGCCCAGCTTTGTTGGGGGATAAAGGGTTATGGAGTGCTTGTCAAAACATAGAGGGAATACACTTGGGGGAGATCCTTGTTTCCATCGTGGGATTAGGGTTGCATAGGGGTCCCTGCACTCTTCCCAGGGTCCCCTTGGTCTCTAAAGTGGCCATTGGCAAATGTATCTCTGGCCCTTTCTTGGCCCCCAGGGTCTGGTTTATATATTAATATCGGTGGCTTATTTGGCAAGATTCACCAGGTGGGTGTACTTATATCGTTATTAGTTTTATCCATGTTAGGATCTCCATCCCGCTCCCCGGAGCAGAAGAGACACACCGGTCCCCCGAGTCGTCCCCGTGTGCTAACCCGTATACCCCCCGTGCAAGAACCACAGAGACACATCCATGGGGAAGGGACAGTGTGGCATTGAGTGTTTCAAGTTTAGCATTAATTAGAGTCAGGGGGTATCGTAGGCAACACGGGAAGGGACATTATCTTATATTGCAGGATATTATACCATATTCGGTTAGACAGCGGGTTCTCCATAGCCCGGGGCCCGTCGGGTCACCCAACACAGAGACAGGGTTTATACAGTACATAAAAAAAAAATTTTTGAAAAAGGGGGGGGGGGGAAATTGCATATTTGGTGTATCTTATCTACATCACCATTGCAGATATCTAACCGGGGGCACACCGATCCCCTCCACCAGTGTCAGACTGGTTGCCCAATCTTCTATGTATTGCAATGTGTTTATCTCTGGGAACATTACATAGCTATACAGCAGGTCGACCGGTGGGGGAGATCTTGTTCCATCGGTGGATGCAACAGATTAGTGTGCCCACAGCACATATTAGCCATAACCGATCTGTAACCTGGAGCATTTACATTTACACACACGGCTTGTATATAAACATAGTACAATACAGTTTTGTAAATTGCAATACATTTCGCCATTTATATTTGTATTTAGGGATTTTTATCATAGGTCTCAGTCATATGTAGGCTAATGGATATATAGTAGTTGACCGTTATATTTTCCAATTGTGGAGTTCGATAGTTCCTGAGTGAGAGAGGTGCTCTTACCAACACTCAGAACGCATCAGGTATTGTAGATCGGGGACTGTGGCAAAGTTCGGAAGCAGCAGCGGTTCAATAGTGGGAACTTGTTGGTAGTAGTCATTGGATCGGGGAGGGGTTCGGGGGTACGGGGGGTTCCCCAGTGTGCTCATTGTTCCAGGTCTAGGTGCAGGCCTAGTTTGCATTAGCACACAGTACTATATGGTGGCCCATTTGTATATTTCGGGTGTCTCTTTGGGGGGGGTTCTAGGGGAGGGTGTTCGTTGTTGTAAGTCATGTATATGGGGGTCAACTTGGGTGGGGTGTCTTGCCAGGGGGGCCAGATCTCGTGGGTGTCGAGTGGGGCAGGGGGGAGTACAGTACCTGCGGCATCTAGGCGCTGGGTTGAACCTTGTTTCAATTGGAGTCTAGCCAGGTGGAGGCTTATTGCGGGGTGTCAAAGAAGAATACTTTCCCATCTTTTTGGATCCGCAGGCGCGCTGGGTACGCCATGGAGTAAGGCCTGCTTGTAGTAGACGTTTCTTAATTTCAATAAAGGTTGCCCTTCGTTTCGTTAATTCGATTGAGTAATCCGGGAAGATTCGAATAATAGTGTTTTCGAAGCACAAATCTTTGTTGGTTCGGGCCATTCGCATGATTCCATCGCTGTCTTTAGCGTTTAGTAGGCGGGCTATCATGGGCCTAGGTGGGTTTCCAGGTGTTGGCGGTCTGGCAGGAATGCGATGGGCCCTTTCCAATGCAAATTGAGGAGATAACTCGTGGCTGTCAAAGTGTGCGTGGATCCATCCATCAAGAAATCCCGCCGGGTCTCGGCCCTCTGCACCCTCGGGGAAGCCGACAAACCTTAGGTTCTGGCGCCTGGATCTGTTTTCCAGATCGTCCAGCTTCCCCCTTGTTTCTTGCAGTTCCCTTTGCAATTGGGAAATCATTTGTGTGTGTGGGCGGACTTCATCCTCCAGTGTGGATATGCGGGTCTCCGCTTCTCCTACTCGCCCTCTTACTTTATGAAGGTCCTGTCTTAGTAATGATAGGTCCGATCGGACCTCTTCCATTTTGGTAGCAAGTGTTTTCTTGGCGTCGCCAATTGCACCCAGTAGCTGTTGTTTGAGTTCTTGTAAGGAGCATGTCTCGGGTGAGGGGTCCTCTTGTTCTGATCTCGGCATATTTGGCTGGGTGATGGTGGGGTGTACCAAGGATTTACTGTAATACTGAAATAAAAAGCAGTTATCAGTTATTAAAAATTGCTCTGAAGCAACTTTTTTTCAATTAGATCTGTCTAAGAGTATATAAAGGATAAATCCATTTATTTAGGTAAACTGGGAATGAGAAATGTTTGGTGAATACTAATAAGTATTAACCTAGCATTTTTAGGTTCAACCACACAGTGTAGCAGGATTGCCTGGGTCTACTCTCAGACCTGCAGGATTATCCTATTTGGTTCCTCTGGAAGCTGGTGACTGTCTGAGTAACAGTTTAAAATATACCTGTGTGAAGATTCTATATCCACACATAGCAAAATATACACATAATTTCCATTGTGCACCAAGGGCACAATTTTGCTAGTATATATATTTATTAGCTTTCAGGTAACCAATGGTCCAAGTGTCATATTCTGAACTCATTTGTAACATAAATTGGTAAGGACTCGTTCACACTACAAACTGACGGGTACGCACAGTTTCTGTCCATTTTTTGCATGCATTTGTGTCCATTTTTTCACAATGTTTTTTCCATAGATTTAAATAGAAAACACATGCAAAAAACAGACAGGAATGCAGCATGCAGTTTATTTTTAAAACACAATGGACTGAAACACAGACAGACACGATTGGAACCTAATAGTGTTACTGTACTATTGAATTATATGTGTCCTTGCAAAAACTCACTAAAAAATGGACCTAGTGTGAACAAGCCCTAAGAGCTTGATTTTAATAATCTGCATTCCCATTATGTGCAGTGTTATTAACCTCCGAGATATTCTGATCACCCACCACCAAGTTTTCTGACAAAATGGTTCACATCAGTTACTGTATCCATTAAATTAAACTTTTATGCTGGGCAAAACGATAAACCCTTACTCAGAACTTATTTCAATGTCCCTTAGGTGTCTACAGGAAAAGTTCAATACATTTTTCTGCTTAGTTTAAGTCATTCATCTGTAATTCTGACCTCCCATGTTTTTGTCCTCTAATTCTTATACTCGATAGAGTTAGATCTTTTATTACGGGTCTTTCTCCAGTTTCGCTGTCTTAGAGTCCTCAACCTCCATGTTGTCTCTGTCCTTGTTTTTAGAGGTGGGTAGATGATTTTGAAAACATGTCTCTGGCTCTCAGTTCTCCTTGATGATGTGTTGGAAGAAACTCTCACTTCCACTACCACTGTAGAAAAATCTTACCCTTTTAAAATTAAAATTGGTCTGACCCTTTTATTTTTCTTTGCATTATATTCCCTTGGGTCACTAGCCACTAGCGAGACAAATCACTGTTGTTTGCATCAAAAGTGGCCGGGGCGACAGACTGGGGAACTGTGCGATTGCACAGGGTTTACCAACATGCCTGTTTGTCCGATTCGTTAGTGTTAAATGCTTTTTCCACAATCTGTTTAAATTCTCTTTTTCTAAATTTCTCTTTTATTCTTTTACCTGCTTCTATGACTGTAGTTTTCTCAATACAGTTCTGTTGCAGTCATACAAATTGTTTATATGGGATATAACTATTGCAATGGGCAGGATGACTGCAATCTGCCCTAATTAATTTTCTTTTTAGTAGATTGTAGTGTTAATGTTATCTTGTTATCTAAGTAGTGTATGCTGCTGCCACAATAGTTACATGTAAACTGCAAATTATATTTATTATCATTCAGTTTCTTAAAGGGCATGTCCACCCCCAAAATTAAAATTTGCCCCAGTGCTAGCCCACTGTGTAGTGTAAAAAATCCTTACCTTACACCTCAGCTCCTTATGGTTCTCCTGCAGTCCCTGTCCAAAAGTAGGAGCTGTCTGTGAGTCATCCGGTTGCTATGCAGATCTACAGGTCTTCCTCTCACCATCTCATATATATAGGTTGGCATACGTAGGGAAAACTTTGCACCATCACAGCCCCCTGCTTCTAGAGATAATACTTTACCCAATACTTTACCCAATTACAGCCCATACCATCCAAAATATTGTGAGTTCTGTCCGATGTCTGCTTTTCCATCCCGATCTACTTTGTGCAGTGTGGACGGACATACCCTTAAAGCCTGAATCAATAACTAACGGTATCCGAAATCTCATTTGAAAATAACATGTCCCTCTGTGGAATTTTTTTTTTTTTTTATTCTAATGTTGATCTGCGCCCATAATAATAACATTTGTCTTTGTGTCTCCTTCCCAATGAAGGTTTGGCCACTCAGCAGCAGAGTAGATTGGGAAGGGTAGGAGCAGCACTCACAATTACATCTAAGTTCTAGGTGTTTTTAAAGTAAAAAGATTAAGTGATTTGGGCCCTCATTATAAGTATCGGTTGTGTTAATTTCTCCTTTAAGTGACAGGACGTTATGGGAAGGCTGCAGTCTAATGCTGTATTTGATGTTTCTTTTAGGTTCAGAGTCTTAAGATGCAGCTGGATAGAGCAAAAAAAGAACTGGAGTCACACAGAGGAAGCAGTGATGGTGGTGTACCTGCAGGTTACATTTCTCAGGTGGGTCTTCCATTACCATTTCAAATGTATTTTAGACCCTCTCTAACATTGTCATATTGCATCGCTGAGAATTTGTGAGTAAATTTGGTATTGAAGCTAAGAAAACTGCATTGTAGCCCCAGTTATACATGACCAAGCCCAGCTGTGATAACTAATCATATTAAATGGATGGTCTAAACTAAGATGTCAAAATCTATTAGCTGCCATTCTTGGTTTTCTAACCCACAATATACCTGTGTAATATCATTTGACTACAGCAGCTCGTTGTGTTCATGTTAACCGCTTGGGCTAAGGATTAACCTGAGTTTCAAAATGAACCTGGTCCAAAACTACCAGATCTGCTGTTGAGATTTTTCAGTCGAAACTACCAAAAGCTGACTGTCAAAATAATGAACCAAAACCTGGCAAATTTCTGGTAGAAAGAATCCTGGCAGGTTCCTGCATTAGGCTATTGAAAAGATTTACCAATTGGTGTTCGGTCTGATGGGAATAAGTCTATGTGTACACAGCCTGAAAAGTTATCATATACCCTTTCAAATGCCATAGACAACGTGCTCTGCTTTGCTATGTTCATTGCTGTATATTTCATCGCAAGCTTCTGTCATCTGCCTTGTCAGGTTAAGGGAGGTTCTCTGGCAAAAAGTCACTATAGAACCCCTACAAAGACCCCATAACACAATCCTTTAAAGGTAAAAAATTAAATAATGTGCTTTATTCCACTCATAGACGAATACAAAATGTTAGAAAAATAAAGGGAGATTCAATAAAAGTTCTTATCATTAAAAATGGTGCTAATTTTACTTAAACCAATCGGATCTTATTTAACATTTGAAAGCTAACATCTGATTGGTTGGGGCAAAATTAGCACCATTTTTAACGAAAATAAATTTTATTGAACCTCCCTTATAGTGTCAACTATTCTTGTAACTCAATAATAGATAATATAAAAAGTGGCACTCAACACAAAAAAAAATACTATAAAACAAGAAAATTAAAGGGGTAGGGCAACCCCATCCCCCCTAAAATCAAACATCAGTTACCAGTCAAAGATTCAAGTACACCAGGAGATCCGTGTTTATCCGTAGACCCTCCAGTTCTCCACAACACTTATCTGACCTACAGAAGCTGGACACTTGCAGCAAAACATTATAACTCCAACTTAAAGATGCTCGGGACTTATGTGAGAAGTCTTCTCCTGGATGCGACACCTCCCACAGGATGAGAGAACTTGAGGCTTTTAGAACTAGAGCAGCTTGAGCAGTAAGAGTCCGATTCAGACTGATGACATCATAAACACCAAAGTTTATATCTATTTTTAATGTAGTATAAATTGGTGTGCATGTTAAAGGTCATCTCCACCTCCAAGTTAAGTCCCCACATTACAGCAGCAGAGGAGGGGTATGCCGGCTGTAAGTATAGATAGAAACAGTAACTGGTGCCTTCCTTTAGATCTAAAACTGTGAATTGTTTAGTATGTTTTATAGAAAATGCATCAGTTTCAAGAAGCTTATTAGTTTGTTTTTGTTATAGGAAGCCTGTGAGCGGAGCCTGTCCCAGATGGAGGCTTCCCATAAGCAGCTGATAGCAGAGCTCCAGCGACACCATGAGTGGGAAGTGCAGAGGCTACGGCAAGAGAAAGATCAGCTGCTTGCAGAGGAAACAGCTGCTACAACATCTGGTACGTGGGGGCTGAGAGTGCTGCTTATTAATACTGCTCCCATCCACATTTAGGGATACTGGCTACTGCAATTGAGATACTTTTATAAAGTATCTAGAAAATCTAGAAAACAAAATTATGAATTTGGCTTGAAAGGCTGTATAGAGTATTAATAATTTATGGGTCTGTGTGTGCTGCAACTCCATAACATTCCTATGGCAAGAATGTGCCTTTTTTTTCCATTCGGCTATACTTAAATAATGCATGTCTGTTGCTTTGTTTTTAGTGTTTTTCTTGCGTAGTTAGCTGTCCCTTTTTGAGTTTTTTAGTGTTGCACCCTTTCTATTATCCTTTCTGTTTGTGTTTTTGATTCAATTGACTAAAGTATCTGCCACAGCAGTGGATTGTACTACAATACCAACCCCTATGTACCAGCCGTAGCCTCAAATCCAGTTGAACTTTATTAAGAAAGTGGAAGATGATCTTTAACTACATGTCCTTAAAGGGCATGTCCACCCCCAAAACTATTAATTTCCCCCACTACTGGCCCCACTCTGTAGTGTAATAAAATCCTTACCTCACATCCCAGCTCCAAATGGTTCTCCTGTAATGTCCCTCCAAAGTCTAGAAAACTGTCCACCAAGAGCCAACCAGGGGGGGAAATTGTTTCCTCCTCTGAGGATTCCTCAGCCCTACACCCCTCCCTCTCCCTCCTTATTCCCCATTAATAGTTCTTTTGAATTCCCAGTGATTGAATCTATTCGCAATGCACACAAGGAGGAGCTGCAGAGAGAGGTGGAGAAAGCCCGAACATTCCAGCATGGGGGCACTTCTGGTCAAGAGACAATTCGTAGACACAACCAGTATGTATACATTCCTTCTTCATGCCAAAACCTTTTCTTGAGCGTTCCCTTCATTCTTTCCCTATTGCAGTGAGTTATGATGACCTTAGTTTCCAGTCTAATGAAGGTCAGCTAATGGATGTGAAAGCTTTAAAACCACACAGGGTGCATTTGCCTTGTTAGGAGTGCCCTCTTGATTTTTGCCCTAGTTGTTAATATTCATAGTAAGCCAATACCTAGAAAAAACGAATCACTGACTTGAGCTGCTCAGGTATGTTCTGACTCGATGCTTTCAAAAATGTCTTATATATTTCTTACTTTATTTCTGATCTATTATTTATATATATACATAGAGATATATAGAGTGACCTCTATATCTGTTTTTGTGATTGCAGTATGTACTATTGCTATATGTATTGAAACCAACAGGGGGTGCTAATATGGGTATATTGACTGTTTAAGAAGTCACTCCAACCTGGAATTTTCATTAGGGGTTAAGTTGTATAGTCTGTTGGATAAGGTAATTTCCTGTTAGGTGCTATATAATGTGAGTGACGTCAATAGAGGTCACATACTGCTCAAAAAAGGGCGATGTGATGCCCGAAACGTCGATATTTCTATATGTGACCTTCTGATGAGAACTAAATATAAGCTTTTACATAGTAACATAGTAATTGAGGTTGAATAAAGACATGTGTCCATCAAGTCCAACCTATTCACCCTCCTTGTTTTTTTTGTTTTTTTTTAACCCTACCTAAAAGTTGAGCCAGAGGATGGCAAAAAAAAAAAACAGCTAAAAAGGGAGGGGGGGGGGAATTCCTTCCTGTCTCCAAACGGCAATCGGAAAGTATCCCTGGATCAACCAGATCTATATGTATTAATACCAGTAATTCTCAATATATAGGTGTGCTGCCTCGGTTTTTCTATTTCCCTAAATTATACAGATGAACGGCATCTGTTGGAGAGCCTGCACCCGTTCTCTTACTGTGTGATTCGGATGTGCCGCTGGATTATTTTATTGCTATATATATATATATATATATATATATATATATATATATATCCTTTATATAAATAAGTTTATATTTTTACAGAGATTGCATTGAGTTTTTAGGAGCAACTAATTAGGTGGGGGTATATAACACTATTAGGGCTAGGCCACACTTTCCCGATTTTTCGCCGTTTGCGCATGCAATTTTTTTCCGAACAAAGGAATCGCGTCAATTCACCGAAAACATTATTTGGAAATGAGAAATATGTGTTTATATGTTACATTATTAGGGCAATGTTATAAAAATAACATGAGTCTGTCAGGTACCTTCTTTTATGAGAAGGCTCTACTTCATTTTATAGTCTGTGGGGAGCTTTTAGCTCCTTTAAAACATCTCTCACTAATATTTATAGCTAATCACTATCCTGTGTTCTCCTAACCCCATAGTAATTCTAGATCTGGTGCCTCCTTTGGTCAATACGAATAAGTATGTACCTAGCATGTTAAAGGGCATGTCCACCCTTTATACAAACTTTTAATATAGTATAGTCAAAGTTCCGTGATTGGCTGAGAGGCAGCCAATCACGGACGCAGCTGCCGGCTGCTCAGATCGGCGAAGGAGAGAGGTACGGTAAGTAACGATCGGGGGACTTTCTGAGAATATAATTATAGCGGTTGGGGCTGGGGGAACATGGATTATAATATACTGAAAGGGTATTATGTTAGGGGGGGAGAGTCCAAAGCGGGTGGGAGAGGGAGGGGGAGAAGGGCTGCAGTGCGCATACCAAACTTCTCCTATATGGACTCTGCTATCCTCCTGGGGGCCACTTTTTTTTACTTGGGGGGACGGGACTACAGGAGAACCATTTGGAGCTGGGATGTGATGTAAGGATTTTATTACACTACAGAGTGGGGCCAGTAGTGGGGGGGATTATTGTTTTGGGGGTGGACATGCCCTTTAATCTGGCTCCTGTATAGGGTCTCAGGTTGTCCAATGGTGCTGTTTAGTTAGAATTGCACATTGTGGCAGGATTGCCTGGGACTGGCTGGCAGGTCAAATTAAAATGGGAGGGTACGTGTGTGTTTGATCATATTATGTGGTGGGATTGCCTGGGAACTTTCAGACTTATCCTATTTGAGCCTCCACCTGGATACTTGCTGGGAGCAGAAAGGGAGAGCAAGTTCAGAATGGATCCTGATACCTACCGGCTAAAGGGATGTAAGTAGCCTCTCTCTGGCGCTACAGCTTAACAGCTATATGCATAAGGGACAGGCAGACAGATACCGAATCACTTGCATGTTTGTTCACTTTGTGTTGGTTTCACTGAAAGCATGACCCCGAGCTTTCAATAGAAATAATTACCTAGCAAAACATACATAACACTGTAACACATAGGAAAGGTCTAATATGTTTGTGTGTAATTATCACTATTTCATTAAAATCACCATAACAAATAACACTATACAAAGTATAGTGCTACTACTTACTACTGAATTACAAAACAAGTGATTAATAATAAATTATACATGCTTTACTTGACACCCCTAAGTATGAATGGAAAACTCAAAATGGAAGGTCTAGCCACACCTCCAGGATTTCTACAGGGTCTACATGTAGACACTAAAAGGAAGTGAAATTTTACTAATATCCAATGAGAGGTTTTGATCTTACACTGTTTGCAAATAAAAAATTCTCTTAGGCACTAAATTACAAGATAGGAAGTGTAAGGAAGTTCCTGTATTGCACCCAGTTATGTGCTGTTTGTAAAACATGTGACAGTCTTAGCCAATTAGAAAAATCTTCAGACTCTCACATTAGACAATCCAGTTTCTGTTTGCTAGACGGGAAGTGATGTCTGTAAATGATTAAATGACTTTCCATGTCTCTGAAACTACCCAGCATTCTTAGAGAAATGGGCAGTTTTCCCTTTTCTTCCGCTATTGATATAATAATAACTGTGAGGTAAGCTGTGAGGTACCTTCTGTTATTAGAAGGCTCTACTTCATTTTATACTCTGTGGGGAGCTTTTAGCTCCTTTATCCATACCTCTCCCTAACTTGTAAAGCTAATTAGTATCCTGTGTTTTCAAGTCCTAACCCCATAATGACTGTACATTTGGAACTTGCTGTGGTAAATACCAATAAGTATGATCCTAGCATGTTATTCTGCATCCTGTATACGGTCTCAGGATGTCCAATGGTGCTGTTCAGATTGAATTGCACATTGTGGCAGGATTGTATGGATCTGTTCAGGTTAATACCATTTAGGCTAGATACATATAACACAATCATGTGTCCCAACTGAGCATCTGCTTTGAGTGAGAGCTCTGCCAGGACAAATGACTGTTGGTCACAGCAACAGTTGCTGTGGCCAGCAGTGCATGTGACAGATCAATCATGTGGTGCCATAGGGAACTGCATGACCGGCCGTGATTTACTATCTGACAAGTTTGTCTGGTACGGGCGAATGAACTCTGTCACGGCTGGTCGCCCCTCACCATCAGATCTTTCCAGCCGATTGATCCATGGCTAAAAAGTGTACTATTATTGCTAAACGGCGGGGTGATATGCCAAATAAATTGTCATGGGGGGGGGGCTGTGTGCTGGTGGTGCAAATGAGGGGGTGGATGTCAAGGAATGGTTTGCTAATGTACATAAATAAATAGAACGTTGGGGGGGGGGGGGGGCGTCCAAAAATCTGAGTTGTGCCTTGGGCCCCGGGCCCCATTTGGTCTTAATCCGGCTATGCTTATACTCAATCCATTCACAATGTCATGCTCTTCCTGAGGTTTTTCTATGATTATTGGGCAGTTTCTCTGCCTACAAGTTATTATCACAGATGCTTGGTTTACTTTTGCAGTTTTTTTAAAAACTGAATTTGACTCAGCAGAGATCACATGCCTCTTCTTCACAGCAAAAAGGTTATAACATGAACAGAGTTGAGAGAAAGACCTTAATCCTTTTGTCCTACAAACCTATGAATACAGAATCAACCTCTTCAGTGCTAAGTTTCAAGAAGTTCAGTGAATAGAAATGCTGTAATGTTATTGGTTCAGTTGAGTAAATCTATTTAAATTGTTATAATTCTAAAATCTTTATCTACTTGCATATTAAAGTTATACCAGCAAGAATTAGTCTTAATGTAGAAAACTATGATTTAAATCAAGCCTTACTGACTAGTGATTTAAATCATTTTGATTTAAATCAAATTCACCCTGCGGCGGGGTGTCCCTAGTATGTTTTAATTATGTTTTAATATATTTATATGTCAATAAAGGAGCTTTAAACAGTGTTATAGGTTCTGTTTCTTTGCTTATTAACCCATTTAGATTTGCCGAATTCAAACCTATACATTTCTAATGTGCAAGGTCATAGCATCAACCGATCTTGATTCTTTTCCAGATCTGAAATGGAATCTTTAAGGAGGGAATTGCAGGCTCTGTCTGAGCGTTACTCACAGAAATGTCTAGAGATTGGTGCCCTAAACCAGGCTGCAGAGGAGAGGGAAAGGCAACTGCAGAGATGTCAGGCAGATAGTCAAGAAGTGCTGAGACAGAATCAGGTAAGTGATCAGGGGTTGATAAAGCAAAAGTCTCTGGACTATAACTATTGTTTTAGTGAATTCTGAGGAATGATAAAAGGTTGGAGTGCGAAAGAGAAGTATATATTGAAGCAATTGACTGCCCTGTTGCTATTTACTTCCTATTTGGTATTTGTGTGTCCAGGGTAGCCTTCTGTTCACAAATAAGGCATTTTCAAAAGTAAAGACAGTGTTTTCCACCTTAAAGGGTAACTGGTCCAGAAATGAAGTAAATTGACAGGAATTGCTTTCCTAAGTGTTTTTGCAATCTATTTTTTTTTTTTACATAGTTTTGAAGATATTTACATTTTTATGTATGATATGGATCGCCAGATCCCCTGCAGTTCTGCTTCCTGCTCTGAACCCATGTGACAATCCCTCTTCCCTGTGTCTCCTCTTCCTCCATAAAACAAAGATGTACACACCTTAAACACTCTTTGTGTGGGCTGCCCCCCCCTCTTCCCCTTCAGTCCCTGTAACTTTTTTCTGCACTGAACATGTGCCAACCGCTGATTAGAAGGCGGAACTAGTACCGTATATACTCGAGTATAAGCCGACCTGAGTATAAGCCGAGGTACCCATTTTTACCTGAAAAATTAATTAAAATTGATTGACTCGAGTATAAGCCGAGGGTAGAAAATATCACCACTACTGCAAACCTGTAATTACCTAAAATGATTTACCTTTCCCAGGTAACTCTGAGGCTCTCCAGATGTTTGGAAACTACAACTCCCAGCAATCAAAGCATGCTGGGAGTTGTAGTTTCCTAACATTTGTATTGCCAGCAAATGTACTTGAAATGTGCATGGTTTGTTCCCCCAGTTCCACTAAACATTGGCTTTACAGTAAACAAGCAAAAAATTAATGTACAGTAACTTACCGGACCCACAGGACCGGACAGGAGCATCGGAAAGCTCGTTCCTTCCCTGCTCCTCCATTCCGGCAGTACAGTAGAGGTACGGTACGTAATGGCGCGCCCCCGCCTAACGTGCCTGCGTGCACATTCTCTGGTTGTACCGGGAGTCTCTCTGCAGCTGTTGTTCTGCAAGCTCCCTCCCGGTGTGCAAGCTCCCTCCCTCCTGATGTCCAAGGCGGCTGTGCAGATGGGCTGGAACCGGTAAGTAAAAACCCTTTTTTTTTTTTTTTGCAGATTTGCGCTGTGACCCGAGTATAAGCCGAGGCAAGGTTTTTAGGTTTATTTTTAAACCTAAAAATCTCGGCTTATACTCGAGTATATACGGTATTTGTGTCTGCAGATACCCCCTAACTTTCTGATCAGTGATTAATTTATATATTGGGCTGTGCAGTACATAGAGAGGGGTCGGTGGCTCATTTTATATGTTGGAACACCTGGCCTTTCTTTTACAATCAACTTCTTTGGAGACCACAGTTCCCCTGTAATACCAATCCATGTCAGAAAGCACAAGATTGCTTCATAGACGTTGCTTCCTGGGCAATACTAATACAATCCCTGGGCAATACTAATACAAGTAGACATAATGAGACCCTGTTCAAATGTTTAATAAATCAGCTAAAGTTTTGTCTTATTTTGTAATATAATTTTATTGACTGGTGAAACTCTGTAAAGCATTCTCTCATGGGGTATGATAATTTGTATTTATTTTATTGGCTGTCTTTCGTTGATGCAGGAACTGAACAGAAGACTGTCTGAGGAGATTGGGAAGTTGCGTTCTTTAACGGCGAGTAATGGCCCCAGTGAGGGAAATCGACAAGGAGATAAAAACAGTACAGAACTGGAGGTAATTTAATCTCAGAGCAATGTACAGACACAATCCACACAATGCAGTATGTCTTTTCAGCTTTGCTGATTTCCCGGGTTTATTTTCTAGCACATACCCTTGAATTCGTACATTTCTGTATACAGATTATTTATTTTTCCTTATCATTGTTCTTGGAACCAGGTTTTGCTGCGTGTGAAAGAGAATGAGCTGCAATATTTACGCAAAGAGATTTCATGCCTGCGTGAAGATCTAGAAAACATGCACAAGGTGAGAGGTTACAGTGTGCTCAGCAACAGCTTTATATTTGATGATGGTTTTCTTTAAGTAACTGTGCCAATATAATATTGACCTATGATATTACATGTCCTTTATAGCCTTATTTTTGATGTACACACTTAATGGCATGTTCACCCCCACACCCTAAATCCACAATAGTTAGAAAGCTGACAGGTGTAGGACTAACCTGTTATGCAGCAAAATGTTCCTCTTCTCCTTCCTTTTGCCTTTTAAATGGTTTCTGCCTCCTCTCCAAGCTATTGTACATGCTCGGAGGGGGCATCTAGGGGAATAGAATTTACTTATTAGCTGTGATTTCATCTGTCACATCCATGACTGACAGATGCTGAACGGAAAAACCAGGAAGCCGAAACAGAGGCATCAGAACATCGGGTAGCATTTTAAGTTACATTTCTATTGTATCTATTCTATTCTATTGTACAACTATTGTAGTTTTGAGGTTTGGAGGGGTGATTTACCTGTGTACATTATTTTTTGTTTGAGGGTGGAGCTTTTAAATTAATGATTTATTGTTGTTTATAGTCCCTGGTGTTTTCTTATCCTTATACAGAGGTTTCTCTTCATGGATCTGCCTCTTTTTCTTAGTCTTCCATATAAGGGGATGTACACAGAAAAAATGACAAAAAATGCCTCATTTCAATCTATAAATGAATACATGTAAACAGCACCTACACCGAGGTGTTTGTGCTGCTGCATGTCACAGTGTACCATGTACCAATGTCACCGTTCTAGCCACAGCAAAAATTAACATAACACAAGAGTTTATGACAAACACTTGATTGACAGCTGAAATGTAAGATGTTTCAGACTGGATATCTAAATAAATAGGGGGCAGATCAACAACAAAAATGGTACAGTGACAGTGAAAAAAAATTCCCAGAGTTAATACCACTTTATTCCCATTTTGTTATTTTTATTTTATATGCCCATATTCTTTTATTTGTATAAAAGTAATGGTCTTAATTCATGTTACTTTTTTCTTCTTTCTTACTTTAGGATAAACGTTATGCCTCGGAGAAATACAAGGATATCTACTTGGAGCTCAGCAATATTAAGACTCGTTCAGAACGGGAGATTGACCAGCTTAAGGAGCACTTAAGGTTGGCAATGGCAGCTCTGCATGAAGAAGCCGTTCTGCGCAACAGTGTAGGAGAATAATGGTAAGGAGGGTATTCAAGACTTGTTCTGGGTGGACCAGGAATGAATTTTGCTTACTAACATTTGTAACTTTTTTTTTTTTTGTAGCACACAGATTAGAGCTCTTATGGAGAAGAATCATATGCACAAATGCAGCCTGACATCAAGGTTCTACTTCCTGCTCCACAAAACCTTTTTCCTTTATATGTGAATCAGATCATTGTATACCTTTATTTTATTATTAAATGGGCATCTTCTCTTATACACATGTCTCAAGGTCACAGAGCCTGTAGAAGAGTCCTGTTGTGACATTAACTGTTATGGATAGTACATTGTAAATGATTGTATATAAAAGTCAATTGCGGTTGTGGTGGGAGCAGTGGGAAACACTGGAATGGTTGATACTTAGTGTAAGAGCACTGGATGCAGTTTGGTTGCCTTCCAAAAGCACTGGGTGTTGTGGATGAGAGGTGTGCATTGGTCAATGGAGGAGAAAAAAAAACAGAACAATTCTATAGTGGTAAAAACCGAGGGGGGGGGAAACTAGGGCTGGCGCGATAAAAAATGCTAAAGGTTGCTCATGCTATAAATTTGCAGCAACCAATCAGATGTTAGCTTTTTATTGGATTATTGCAGTAAGATATCATCCGATTGGTTGCTGCAAAGTAATAGCATAGTCAACATTTTGCACCTTTTATTGGATTAGCCCTGGAGTCTTTAACTGTAACAAGAATGTTTGTAATAGAGGAATATTGTTTTCTTGGTCAGTTAGTAAACTAACTATAAACTGTGCAGTAATGTAGGAGTTACCCATCTTTGTAACAGCCCTTGGAAAAGTTTTAGTTTGTCCACTTGAGATGTAGAGAAATTATTGAATTTATTTCTTTTGACCATGTTTGAATAGAAAACATGTTGTAATACCTGGAAGGGCTGTAGCTTTTGGTGCTTAATAACAATTTCTTGACTAGAAGTGTGGTTCAGAGAATGTAAATGGACCTGTATATTGTTATATCTTATATAACTGATCATTGCTTCTACATCAAATGTTGATCATAGTGTGTCCTGTTCCATAGAGTTGCAAAAAAAAAAGTTCAGGCAGCCAAGATATTGTTTATGATTATAATTTAAAGAGCAGCTTTTCATATAAGGCTTTTATCACGTTAGCCTGTATACACACAAGCAGATTGTTCCTGTGGACCAACCGATATTTTGTCAATTTGCATGGTTGGCTGAAAATAAGTACTAAGTGATTGTGACTGCTCGATGTACGATCGTTTTCTTTTTCCCGGCTGGATCGGATGAAAGAATGATCAGACATCACAGGAAATTGTGTTGTCTTCTGTGGACAGCACAATCGGTCACACCAAAATATTGGAAGTAGCTACATTCGTTGCAACCTATGTTTTGGAATTGTCAAATGGTCAGTATGATCATGTGTACCTAACCTTAGAAGTTGATTTGGTCTGTGTATTTCCCCAGAAAGGCAGCATCATATAGTTATGAGCATCTGGGGTGTAGATGTTTTGGGGTCTGCCATAACCTTAAGCTAAGAAATCAATGGGATCTAAAACAAAAAAATATATTTTTAAACAAAACACATATGTCTACAAGCATTGAAGGCAAGTGATCGCATATTTATGATGGTGATTTTCTCTAAAAAATATAATAAAGTTTTAAACGAGAATTAGAAAGAAAATGTAAAACTTTAAAAAGGTAAAGGCAGCAATACAGAACCCTTTGTGATTGGAGTACCAAGGAGTGCTGCACTGCAGATGCTGTAGGTTCTCCAGTGGATGAGCAACCCAGGGAGTACAGCAGTGATATCTGCTCTCCAGCTTTACTAGCACTTTGTCTTTGTTTTCTAAAGACGTTCTTGCATTTTCTGCTTCTCGTGTTAAGCGTTTTTTCTTTTATTAATTATTTAAATAATTGTTTTTTCCCAACCATCATGTTTTTGATTGGCCACAACTGCAAGTATACGAAGTGAACAAAACAAATTGAGATTAAAAAGGTTTATTTCCCCTATCATGTCTGAGATTTGCTAAAAAATAAAAGGTATTCTTTCACATAGCTAGCTATAGATAGCATGTCAAGCTCTGAGGCCTTATTTGATGTGGCTAATTTCAGCTAGATTTGTGTGCTTGTGTAATATGAAGCATACATGATATGTACAGTTAGCCTTGTAACGGTAGCGTACCTCCAAAGAAGACTCTTCGATAGACTGCACTGCATTGATACTCTGATATCTTGCTTTATGCGATTTGGCTGGGTATGTCCATGTAGTTTGGAGACAGTTTCTGATTTGGTGATTTGCAACCATTCTACCCAGCACTTTGAGCTGCTTTCTTCAAGTCCATAAGGATAACTATTTTTCTTTTAAGCAAAACACCAAGCCAGTTTATTTATTTTTACAGATTAAAAATATACACGCACACACACAGGCTTAAGCGCTTTACAAACTACCTCTGCACTAGCAGTAAAAAGGCTGCATTATTTCCTTTTATCAAGTTTTGTGGCTGCCAAAACTGATTTTTTTATTTTTGAGCATCTGCATCTGTTACAGGGCTGAGATTCCTTCCATATCATTGGTAGATTGGAGACCTGTAGATCTTCACATCTATTGGTCACATGGTTCAAGGCAAAATTTAGATAAATTGTGTGTGGATCATCCATGGAAGGGAACGCCTTGTGTTATCTACATGTACTTGCAGTTTATACAAATTCAGTATCTTCTCTTTGTGAGCTTTTCTAAAATGTTCTCTTTAAAGGGGGAAACTTGAAACTTAAACCAGAATGATAGTTTTTTTAAAAATAAAGACACACGGTAAAGTACAAAACAAAAAGTCCCGTCTTGCCCCAAGCTTAAATTAAAATATTCTTACTTATAAAGGGTTTTAAAAGCCATACCTTTTATGTCTCCTGTGGAATGTTAAAATGCTGGTTGGTGTATTGATTTGTTAATCATCAGTGATTCTCTACTAATTAGCCTGGTTCACTTGGAGCAATAGACGGGCTCAGGTTTATAAAACCCATTTTTTCAGGTAATTCATTTTTATAGACTTTTTGATTGGGGCTTTTAACAAAAAAATGTGTTTTGTGTTATGTTGGTCTTTAGGCCTAACTGTTTTAAATGGCGAGTGGCTAGAAAGGCATTTGCATTTGGTTTGTTATTTACTGGTTCATAAAAAAGAATATATATAAATCTGTGTCTTTAATTAGTCTAGAATTTTTAATGGCAAATTGCAACTGTGCCTTAAGTGGAAGTATCTTTTGAGCTTGTGAAGTCTATGGACTGATAGCCATAAGAGCACCTCCTAAATTTCATTTGTATTTTATACCCCTCAGAAATCTGTTTTTATTCACCTTTTTAATAAAGTTCTTATTGTATTTTAACTCTGGTGTACAGCTTCATGTGTATGTAGATTTATATGTTTTTGTGTGGGAACTATGGGAAATATTTAGTCTCCAGGATAGTAGCAGTGTTTTTAATACAGAACGTAGCGGTTCAGTTCTTTATTCAGATTCACCAAAAATGAACTCTTTATTTAAAGGGCAAGTCCAGCCCCAAAATGAAAACTTACATACAGGTAAATCTCCCCCCAAAACCCTAAACCGTAATAGTTTGAAACCTGAAATATATAAGTCTAACCTGAAATCCTGCACAATGTCCTGTTTCCCCAGTTTCTGCTTCCTGGTTCTTCCAGTTAGTAACTGTCAGTTATGGATTTGACAGTTGACATCACAGCCAATGAATGAATGTTAATCCCTGTCTGAGCATGCCCAGGCTCAGTAAATGCTCAGTACAGGTTTCTAAATTGCTCAGTTTCCATGAGGCCTCCAGAAGCATAGCAGGCATACATTAATGAATTTATAGGACAAAGTATGATATATCAACATATTTTAAAGAGGCCGTTCTTTCTAAAAGATGTTCTTATGAGGGTGGAGTTGTCCTTTAAATTCTCCTTTTAAGCATATTAATTTTGGAATATACAGTAAAAATATAATTTTTCTTTAAATTGATGTTTATAGATGACAACATGAGGAAAGGCCAATAAATTACTGTTCATTTTCTTTGTAAAAGAATGGTAGTGGAACCCTATAATAACATGGTTAGGGAGACCTCTCTCCCAACAGAATGTAATCAAGGTAACAAATTGTGACCTTTTTATTCAGGGGTTACATTGACGTAGTTGGAAGGCTTTACATTTTTAAGACCATAAACATGTTACTATCTCGACACTCACAAGATTCCCTTTACCAGGGGCATAGATCCGGAAGTAAGTCTTGCAAGCAACCCCCAAACATCCAAGAATATATAGCTGTAGTCCTTGTTCTCTTTCTAGAATACAATAAAATATTTACTGTTTTTAGATTGGAAGGCGCAGAACTATTCTTCGTTTATTTAACTAGTGTAAAACTCCTATGTGAATAATGTTGATTCATTTTGCTAGCTAAGGACTCTGTGAAACTTGTGGCAAACTTAGAAATTTTTTGCACATAGACTTGAATGGACGTGTCGTAGGTGTAATCAACATTGATTGCAGTCAGCTGTGTCACTGAGCTAATCAGCAAGATACTTCTATCTTGATTGTACTTTGCTGTGTTAGGCAGAGGCCACACTGTAACACACAGAAGCCTGTCGGAATCTCTGCCATCGCGCAGAAAATGTGGATCGCATACACAGCGCATGGCAGTGAACTAGTGTGGCCTTACTAGTGCTCTGATATCTCTTGACAGGTTTTAAAGCTCACAGCACACACAGACACTCACATTAATAGAACTTTTTACACAAAGTACAGCATGATAATATATGGGGCCTTGGAAGATCATACTATCTTTATATGAGTTATTTGACCAGAAGAACTTGATGATATGTAACTGTAATTTTGCCTGAGTCCCTCTATGGTACTGTATATCACTTTCTTTTGCAGTTTAGGTAAATTTAGCTCAGAGAAGTAGACTGCGTAACTCCAAGGCTCATCGGACTCTTAAAATACCAAGCAGATGGAAAGTGCACTCTGATGAAATCAGATGTGATTCTTATTTCCAGAAGTCTCCTTTATTAGGCATATTTGAATACTGAAAAAGGCAAAGCCTCTCCCTACCTGATATGAAATCACCACTAGTATTAATAAAGGATAAAGAAAAGAGTAACATCATGAGACTTTGTGACACTCTGGGGTGATGCTATAGATTTTGCTTGTGTCAAATTTGATAAGCCGCGCCCATCTTTTGGTATTCTTTGGTATGTGAAAAGGTTGTTTTGTAAAATTAAGGCTAAGTACACACGGTAAGATATTTCCCCCCGCCCGACTGATAGTGCTTTATGTCCATATGGGACAAACAGGCATTTGGGACAGTTGGTAAATCACGGCCGATTGTGCGGTTCCCTATGGGGCCAAACAATCGATCGCACACACTGTCAGCTGCGGCCACTATTGCCACAACCGGCAGTCTTTTTACCCCGGCCGAGCGCTCGCTAGTAGTGTTGGTCGGGACAAAAACACGGTTTGTGTGTACCCAGGCTTAGTGTTTAAAGGTCTGAAGGGAGTGAAGCGTTCACTGGGATCTAATCACCAAGTAGGGAGAGTATACAGTGGAGAGACAGTAATAAGAAGTGTTAAAGCAATCACCACTTTTTACTTCCTCTATGCAGTGTGGGAATGGACACAGAGCAGAAATCATGCACTCATTCCCCCATTCATTTGCAGAGACCATTACGTGGCCCTGCAAAATAAAGGATCTACCTTAAATTTTTAAAGAAAGTGCGATGTACCAAAAGACACATTGCTCCTGTTTTGGAGTTGGTCACACTAACCGATGTTTTATTGCTTAGAGCAACTTAAACTTCTTTATTGCGGAGGCTGTGTGACTAACGTGGAAGTTAACCACGCAGTCGCTGCAATCTATGTTATATGCCGATGGCGGCATTCTATTCCAGAACTTTATAATGCCAGTTAAATTATTAAATTAATAAATACTGGCACTGCAATGAATCGAGAGCTGTTATCCACATATAACATCGGCAGCAAAATTGCACCAGGTAGCCGATAGCTCTCAGTGCATTGGACTGAAAGTCTGAAATGCTCAGGATTGCAAAATTTTTTGTGACTTTCAGGATAGTGCTACTGCTTCCTATACTCCAGGGCGGTCCTGTCAAATTCTGCTTTTATAAATCTGACTACATATACGCAAAATTTATTAATGTAAATCTAGGCTTGTTTCAGCAAAATTTGTTTGCATGAAATGTTCCACATGTAATATGTCTACCAGTAAAAGACAGAGGAAGGTTAAAAATTTAAAACACTGAATACAGAAAATATATAAAAGCTATTAACAAAGAAAAATCCAAGGGGCAGTTGTACTTTCTGTGAATAAATTGAGTTAACCTGGCATGCCATGACAAAACGCAATCATAAGTGCATGAAAAACGCTCTAGTATTCCTTAATTACATATCACGCATTTAACCCATTTCTCTACCATTGACATAAACATTGCAGTGAAATTGCAGGCTGTCTTTCTAGACCATCATACCCTCCAGCATTCACCTTTAAATAGCACACTAATGAGAAAGGCACGGCACAGGGTTTAGATCAGTTTTACTACTATCCTCTCCTCAAAGCTCTGCACCATGTTGCTTGTTCTCTATGGGAGAAATTGCTATAAACTTTTAGTTTGCTTGTGTTGGACAGCTGTGCATGCTGGGATCTGTATGCTCTGTTAAGGATAATGTGTGTAAATCTGCAGCTTTGAGGTAATTAAAAAGAGGAAAATTGTTAAAATGTATTAGCTGACAGGTGGACTGTTTGTCTGTATTTGGTAATGATTATGCAAGGAGAGCGGTAGTCTCATTAAGAAATAAAAACTCAGTTTAAATGATGTTCTGTAGATTCAAATATTTACCCACTGGGTAAGAAAGATTGTGCAGCTGTTCTAACTTTATAATGCTGTATCTCACAAATGGATTGGAATATCCAGGTAAGTGACATACAATTACGCTTATCTACAAATAAGCAAATCACTGATTGATGGATATTTGAGTGAAGTTTCCCTTTAAATGTTAATGTGGTGCTTTTCTGTAAATGGTACAAAAAGGTTATTTATTGCCACTAGATGGAGACCTTGTCTGGCCAAAACTGCCTGATTTAGCTCCTGGAGTCAAAAAGAATATAAAAGGGTTAAAAATGGAGGAAGGATTAACTTATACATAGGGGATGGCAGGCAAGAACGAGCAGTGCGCAACATGCAGGTCTCCTCTTGCTAATGCATGGCAACTGAGCATGTGCTGTGGTTATCTTTGTTGGGAACCCAGACAATTCCCCTAACAGGAAAAGAACTGTAAATAAGTGGGGTAGGACCTTGTTCACATAGATAGATCTTGTTTGCAGTGATCATTTAATGATCGAGCCAAACAAACCTAATGATCCCTGGTAGCCAAGGAGCCCTTACTGTAGGAGGGATTAGTGTCAAGCTGCACTGTTGGGGCCCACCAGGACAAGTTTAGGGGCCCACTTAACATTTCATATCTCTGTTATCACTCATTTACATATCTACTGACTCCTATTGCTTATTAAAATGCATTTCTTAGGGCTAGGACCCACTATGTGTGTTGCGTTTCCCTGTTTTGCGTGCGTTTTATGAATCACAATGTATTTTAAAATATATCGTAAATCATGAGAATTAGTTCTCACTATATAATTTGCATTTGAATCTATTCAGTCAATTTTTTATGTGCATGCGTGCACAACTTTTGGTCCGTGTGCCAGAAGTGCACTTTAATAATAGTCTATGGGAACTCCAAAAAAAAAAAAAAACGGACACAATGTGTATAAACTTTTTTTTTTTTTGCGTTTTATTCAATATTTCCTGTAATTTTCCAAAAAATGCAAACGCACTGGAAACGCAGACACACATGGACAAATGCATAGAAAACACATTGTGTGAATGGGCTGTGGGCCCCACATGGGATTCCCCTGTAACCCTTGGTGGCCAGTCTGACACTGGAAGTGATTAGGGAGAATGAGGCCTGCTGCTCCTTAAAGGACAACTTCACCCTCATAAGAACATATTTTAGAAAGAATGGCCTCTTTAAAATATGTTGATATATCATACATTGTCCTATGAATCCATTACTGTATGCCTGCTATGCTTCTGGATGCCTCATGGAAACTGAGCAATTTAGAAACCTGAACTGAGCATTTAATGAGCCTGGGCATGCTCAGAAGTGGCAAACAGGGGATTAACATTCAGTCATTGGCTGTGATGTCAACTGTCAAATCCATAACTGACAGTTGCTAACTGGAAGAACCAGGAAGCAGAAACGGGAAACAGGACATTGTGCAGGATTTCAGGTAGACTTATATACTTCAGATTTCAAACTATTACCATTTAGGGTTTTGGGGGGTGATTTACCTGTATGTAAGTTTTCATTTTGGGGCTGGACTCGATTATGTCTATGGGACTTAAAGTTAGGTTGTTGGGCAAAATATTAATTGTTGGACATTTTAGTGACAATTTTGTAACGTGTACTGGGCTTTCATACGTTTGTCCGAATAAGACAAACGGATGTTGGCCACTTTGTATTATCACCACACGCGTCTTCCTATTGGTGGTCTGGTACCGGGACAAAAAGGGGTTGGATTGAGATGGACAAACAAAGGAAAGTATTGAAGGAAAAATATTGTTTGTATAAAGTTTTTTTTATACAGTTAAACAGTTAAACTGAAAAGGGATACTGGACTGGTAATTCCTACCTCCCAATATCTGTGAGGAGCACCAGCCCAAAGAAAACTGATTCTGCCAGTCTTCCACCTGGGTTCAGCACTATCTTTAATAAAGGAATAATCCAGGACTAACCTGGCAAAAGAAAACTGTTGGTTCTGTATCTCCTCAACAAAACGATATTGTAAGGTAGGAATAATCAATCCTACCTCCTGCTACAGGTACTTTCCATTTTTATAAAGTACATTTTTTAAGTATATATATCCTAAAGTTTCATTCTGGTTATACAGGGTAAACCCAGGGGTGAGGACCTAGCAGTTAAGATCCTCACCCTGGGTCCTTTCATTGGGAGGGGAGAGGGAAGTAATTGATGATTATACTTCAAATCTTTTTACCATTAGGGAAGAAATATAAAAAGATGCCATTTAAAAGACATTAAAATCCCTCCATGTCCCCCCCCCCACCATTACCAGTGAAAGTACCTAGGGTAGGAACCTAAACTGCTAGGTCCTCACTTCTGGGACTTACCTTATTCAGTAAAACTAGCCTGCTAAAGCCCACATCATGAAGCTGGGTCTGGCCCCACCTGCTCCACAACCCAAAAATACGTCAAGGAGTTTATCTTCCCATTAGACAATCCTATCATAGCCCACGGGAGTGTGGCTAAGCAGCTTTGCCAAGTTGACTTTAAAAGGCTGGTTCTGGTGAAATAGGGGCAAGGGCCTAGTGATTTAGGTCCTCACCCAGGGTACTTTAAGTTGAGGGGGGTTAAATTGTAGGGTTTAATTGCCCTTTAAAATCTTTAAATCAATAGGAACAGAACAAAAGAAGATTTGAAAATATAGATTGTAGTGGCAAAAATGGAATATAAGTTAACTTATCTAGTCATTGTTTCTCATCTTCTCAAATTAAATTGATCAATACCCAAAAACAGCATATTTGTACAGCCTGTTAATTAAAGGGGAAGTTCATCAGGGAGTATTTTTTTTATTTCATTTACCATTTTTTGCCCATCCTGTAATATATTTGTGCATAAATGCTTCCAAAGTACTGACTTCCTGCTTGCAGGACCCCTAATAGTTTTGGTTATGGTCCCCATTCCTGGGTTTATTCAGTTGCTCAGTAAAGATCTGAGCATAGTTGATTCATCAAACAGCCAATCAGAAGAAATTACTGTTAGGAACATTTTAAGGAAGTGTGCATTCTGGGAAGAAGAAACACCACTCCGGAACCTGAAATAGCAGCTAAATACTGACAACAGCAAAGGGTATAAAATCAGTTAGCTTTTCAAAAATAAAGATATTAAGGGTTATTCAATAAAAGTTCTTATTGTTAAAAATGGCACTAATTTTGCCCCAATCAATCAAATGATCGCGTGCGATTTCCTATCCTAAAAGGAGAAATCACAAGCGCAAACACACAGAAATCACATGTAAACCGCATCGGAAATGCACACGCAATGCAGTGTGGCCATGCCCTAAACCAGTTTCAACTACAGATACAGGAGTTTTTAAACACTTAGGCTGTGTACACATGGTCCTAATATCAAAGGTAATTTTTGGCCTTCACAGGCTGATGATGGTGGACTAGACCGGATGGCAAATTTTTGGCCAATACTTCAATACTGTAGATAGTAAAAGACACTAAGATTTTGGCTGCTGTATTCTGCTAATTGACCGTCAATATTTCGACCTACTTGAATGTGGCGATACAATAATAAGATGTAACTGGCAGGGTGGTCACTGCAGTTTGCCGACAGCCCAACATCAAAGGAAGCCTCTTTGTGTTGATAGTACTCAGTTGCGCCACTAGGGGGAGCAGTACCCAGAGCAAATCGTCTCCAGTGATGATTTCTAAGGAACTGCAGTGGGCTCCTTCTACTTTGGCAGACTACCTCAGGAACCACTGGCAAAATGTTTAAAACTTTATCATAAAATAATGATATTGTTATTTTACACTTGTTATTTTACACATTGTAAATTAAGACCACTATTGAATGTTACAGTTATGGGCATTAACAAGAAACAGTTAAAGGAGGATATGCAATATAGTGTGGTGATGTATCTCCTAAATAAGAGTTAGGCTGAGGCCAAACTGCAATGCACAGGAATCGCGAGAGCGTTATCGAGTGCGTGATTCTTGTGCGTTTTGCGTATGCGATTTTGACACTTTTCGTTATGGAAATGCATGTGTTACCAAAACGCAAACGGACACGCAATCGCATTTGCATCGGAAATTGCAGGAATTTTCACGTTCCCGTGATTTCCAATTTAGTGAAAATTGCAGGCGCAATCGCGAACGGGCGAAAAACGCGCTAATGTGGCCTAGCCCTAAAGCCACACTAGCTGGTGTAGTATGGGGTTAGTACAGTGTTCTGTGCTGCGCGTGCAGTGAAAAGCAATGCAATAGATCTATGTTCTAAAAATGGCGCTAGTAGCAATTGTAAAAATCATTTAAGGTGTTGCATTGCGAAATAGTGATATTTATAAATATGAACGTAATAATTTTTTAAATCTACTGTGGCATTAAAGGGCATGTCCACCTCCCCAACTAAAATTTACCCCACTGTATAGTGTTAAAAAATCCTTACCTTTCTCATACTTATGGTTGTCATGAGACTCAGCCAATCACAGACGTGGCTGCCGGTCCAGCCCCTTATGTTGTTCTGTGCGGAAGAACAGCATTAGAGGCTGTGACTGAGGGAATGAAGGCTGGTAGATATCTTTTGGGGCCAGTTTTTGAAATTTAAACCTAGTGAGGTCTAGGTTATGGGGATTCCCTTCCAAGTACCAAAACAAAATTGTTGGGGTGGGGGGTGGTGATACCCTTTAATTTGCAATATGTAAAATAACACCCACCATGTAAAATAATGAGTATAAAAAAGCGAGTTAAAATAACATTTTACAATTACAAGGTATTAAAAATTTCACTACACAGGTAATATAAAGGCAAATGATATGCAGTCTGTTTCAGCATTGGCAACACACAGAGACTAGGTAGTTTAAACCTTTATTTCTCCTTTAAGGCTAACAAAGCAATTAGCTAAAAAGCAACATATTTTTAAAATATTTATTTTTGGCCAGACAGTATGAAAAGTTGAACAATACACTAGAAGCCCTCCTTTTATACCTGAACTAGAATTACTGGCACCCTAAATCTTTGCAAACTACAACTCCCAGAATTCCTTTCTAGCATTCTGCAACAATGGCATGCTGGGATTTGTAGTTTCTAAACAGCTGCAGTGCCAAGCATATTCTATATAAATATATCTAATCTTACCTGGCATACAAACACATATTAGTGCTCCTTTCCTGGTTTTCCATTGCACCCACTTTAGGCTGTTTTATTCCAGCCACTGGACTTTCCCCCATGATCTCCTGTTACAGTTAATAAATAATAGTTTGGGTCACCCCCAGGTTTGCTCATTGGATAGAAATATGTTGGGAAAACACATTATAACAGAGTCCATCTTTGCAAACTAATTATAAACAATCTACATAGAATGTTAATGATTGCTATTCTGGAAGGGAGACATTGCTGCCCAAGATCTACTATTAAAGCTTTTGTTGGCACAGATCTGTACAGACATTACATAGGATAGCTAGATCTTTAACTCCTTGTTTACTCTGGTTTGCTCTCACACCAGCACATTGCAGGTCGATTTGTTTATATCCAACTTGTCAGTTTGTTTTTATAGATAGACAGAGTAGGATGGAAATAGCAACTCCCATCAGCAAGATGGCGATCTGAGTGCAAACAGCTATAGAGGTTGGAGAAATGGAGAGGGAGAGGTCTAGAAAGCCCGATTCATTCTGCTTGTATATTGACCCAGAGAAAGATATATTAACACAAATAGATCAGCCTTCCCCTTTAATTACTAATGGAGACAAACGGCAGTAGAGATCTGATGCTAGAAACGTGGTTTAAAGATCCCCATTCAGCACCCACACCCCAGTGACAGACCGAGGATCAAACCTCAGTGAGAGTTATGGACTGGAATGTCCTGGTGTGACCCAGTATTACATATGGAAGGTCTGAATCCATGGAACGTTATGTAGTAAATGGAACTGGAATTAATGTCTGGGATTAGAGCCTGTGAGATCTAAAATGGTCACATCACTTTTACTTACGTGGAATGTAAACATTGCCATAGAGTAACAAAGGAAATGTAGTAAATTGGCTCAATAAATGTTAATACACTTTTGGTGTAAAAAATAATTAAATGAGGTCTTAAAATATTGGGGTGCACTCTAGATGCCCCAACCTGATATATCATAGTGCGTTAAAGTGCCCCAACCCGAGATATTTATTGGGGTGCAGTCTAGATGCCCCAACCTGATATACTGTGGTGCATTAAAGTGCCCCAACCTGAGATATTTATTGGGATGCCGTCTAGATGCCCCAACCTGATATACCGTGGTGCATTAAAGTGCCCCAACCTTAGATATTTATTGGGGTGCAGTCTAGATGCCCCAACCTGAAATACCATGGTGCATTAAAGTGCCCCAACCTTACGTATTAATTGGGGTGCACTCTAGATGCCCCAACCTGATATACCATGGTGCATTTAAGTGCCCCAACCTGAGATATTTATTGGGGTGCACTCTAGATGCCCCAACCTGATATACAATGGTGCATATAAGTGTCCCAAACGTAGATATGTATTGGGGTGCGGTCTAGATGCCCCAACTTGATATACCATGGTGCATTAAAGTGCCCCAACTTGAGATATTTATTGGGGTGCACTCTAAATGCCCCAACCTGATATACCATGGTGCATTAAAGTGTCCCAAACGTAGAAATTTATTAGGGTGCACTCTAGATGCCCCAACCTGATATACCATAGTGCATTAAAGTGCCCCAACCTGAGATATTTATTGGGGTGCACTCTAGATGCCCCAACCTGATATACCATGGTGCATTTAAGTGCCCCAACCATAGATATTTAATGGGGTGCAGTCTAGCTGCCTCAACCTGAAACACTGTGGTGCATTAAAGTGCCACAACCTTAGTTATATATTGGGGTGCATTCTAAATATCCCAAACTTAGATACTGGGGTGCAGTCTAAGTGCCCCAACCTGAGATATTTATTGGGGTGCACTCTAGATGCCCCAACCTGATATACTGTGGTGCATTAAAGTGCCCCAGCCATGGATATTTATTGGGGTGCATTCTAAATGTTCTAAAGTTGGATGTTGGGGAGCAGTCTAAGTGCCCTAACCTGAGATATTTATTGGGGTGCACTCTATATGCCCCAACCTGAGATGTAGGGGTGCTGTGTAATTCCCCTAACCTGACCCAAGTTCTACACTCCTAGACTAGCAGAGTGACTAATGCAGTTAACTGATATAATAAGGATCCCCTTAAATCTGCAGGGACCAATGTAAACACTTAACAAAGTGTCTGTGGGTGGTACAGAGTTCCTAGTGAGGTCTGGGGGGGACATCAGTAGATTTATTTAGGGAGTGGGTCCCCCACATTAATTTTTCTATGTTATAATCCCAGCAGATACAATGGAGCCATGAAACACTGCTGGAAAGTTAACCTGAAAAGTTTCCCAAATCACGTGCCAGTTCTCCTTGTAATGGTAGGAAATGGGGAAGTTTGGGGTGCTCCTGGTGCACTGTTGTGAGGGGGTCCCCCATGCTGTTACTGGGTCCCCCAGGAAGGCTCCAGATCCTCCCCCCTTTCCCTGATGGACACACTAAGCTCCCAGATCTCTGTGTTAGTTGGGGTGGCTTTTGAGACCCCCAATGAGGTCCAGGAAGGACCCAATAGTCATTCGATGACCCCAACCTGAAGACCAGGGATCAGCCTTCACACTGCCCGAGTCTTATCCCCCAGAGACCACCAGGGGGCGGCACTCGGGGGGCAGAAAGGACCAAATGTCTGAGATTTGTGCAGAAGCTCAGCTGTTTTCGGGGATCTCCCGAGACCTTGGCGGGGTCCCGGGATAGACAGAGACCGAGGAACGAGAGAACAGAGACTGAACGGTCCGTGGCTATAGATACGGGGACGTCGTGGCCCACAGGGGCTCGAAGAACAAGACGTTTGTGTCTGGGAAGAAACACAGATAGACGAGGAGCGGCGCCATGTCTACCTCCTTCCCGCCCAGCAGCCTGCTAAGTCCTCAACTCGGTCCGACCCCAGCAAATAAAAGGCGGGAACGTGCGGGAGGGGCCAATCAGAGGGAGGGAAGGTTCTGAGGAGAAAAGAGAACGCGGCTGTCACAGAGTATCAAGAGAGACACACAGGGAAGACCCAGCAGAACAACAGTGAGGGGCTGAGGAAGGGGAAGCTTGTTGTAGCTAAGAAATTTGCCAGATAAAAAAAAAGAAGGAGGGGGGCTTCTCCTTCTGACAGGAATTTCAGCTGAAAGGCAAGTGACAGTGAGACAGGTGCAAAGTCCACTGGGAATAAACCAAAAGCCCCCTAACAATAGGAATATCTCAACTTTCAATAGGGGAAAAATTCCTGTTGGAGAGGATTAGACACTTTGGAGATCAGAACTGTTGTGGTGAAGGCTGCCCCGGGCTCATTGTATTGACCACAAGGGCCATTCACTGGACTTACCAATTCTGGGCTTGACTGTCGGTCCCTTTTTGCTTCTGTATCTAAAGATTTATTCTTGAGGCATCTGTGCTAAGAAGTTTTAAAAATGGCAGAAAATTCAGCTTCTGCACCAGCTGCCAAGCCTAAGAAATCAAAGGCTTCCAAGAAGTCAACAGACCACCCAAAGTACTCTGATATGATCGTGGCTGCAGTCCAGGCAGAGAAGAGTCGTTCTGGTTCTTCGCGTCAGTCAATCCAGAAGTACATCAAAAATCACTACAAAGTTGGAGAAAATGCAGATTCCCAAATTAAGCTGTCAATAAAAAGGCTTGTGACTTTAGGCACTCTCAAACAAACCAAGGGAGTGGGTGCTTCAGGTTCTTTTCGATTAGCCAAAGCAGACGAGCCCAAGAAACCAGCCAAAAAGCCTAAAAAGGAAGTTAAAAAAGTTGCTACTCCCAAAAAAGCTGCTAAGCCTAAAAAAGCAGCAAAATCACCAGGTAAGGCCAAGAAGCCCAAAGTTGTGGAGAAAAAAGTGAAGAAAGTTACAAAGAAAAAAGCCTCACCTCCCCCCAAGAAGGCCAAAAAGACAAAGACTGTCAAAGCCAAGCCAGTGAAGGCATCTAAGGTCAAGAAAGCCAAGCCCTCCAAACCAAAGGCAAAAACCAGCCCAAAGAAAAGTGGACGTAAGAAGTAAAGCTCCTGCAGTCTCTGGACAGCTCCTAACAACTTGTGTACATAGTTTTATAACCTTTCACTTTTTTTCCAGTGCAACTTTATAATGATGATCAGCTTTCTTGCCGTTCCCAAGAAAAATATGTATTTATATAAACATTGTTTATTTTACTTTCTTTAAATATTTGTGTAGAATGGATTAGAAATTTTTATGTTGGGGAAATTTAGTAAAACCTGACTTTCTGTTTTTTTTAAATCCTACTTCCAACCCAAAGCAAAACAGTTGGAAACTAGACATAATTCTTTTGTGTTTATTTTTGGTCATTACACCTTTTAAGAGGTTAAGTTTTAAAGATCTTGTAACATCTAGGCATGGTTCATTTATACTTAATGTAACCATGATTATAGATAAATTACATCTTTAATATTTGTCTTGTTATAATGTGGCTTATAAATTAAATCTACCACATACAGATCAGATAAATTTGCTTTTGTTTACAGTCAAATAATCAGTAATCAAAGATAATTTCTATTTGTAGGCAGTTTTGCTATTCTCTAAATTCTTTTAGTATTTTTAACATTACGTTTATTTTATATCTGTCATTGTGTCCTTGAAATGTGACAACTGATAAGCATTTTTCTTTTTCTGAACAGGCTGTGGATACCAGCTGTTCACTCCCCTCCTCCTTATTTTAAACTCTTCATTTATATACATTTCTGTATACTGTATGTTTCTTGCAAACATACTTATATTTTGTCAGTAAGTTAACAATATATTAACAGTACCTACTGGAGTTTGATCCACAGCAGCAGATGCATTGAATTTTAGATTTTTTATGTTTTCACCAAAATGTAGGGTGCTAGTTCTGAAAACTGAAAAATGTCATTATTATATCTGATTTTGAGTATTGTAAAGACAAGTGTACAAGAGTAATCTCTGAAAAATGTATTTGAAAACAAGATAAGCCTTTAAAGTAACCAGACACATGCTTAGATATTAAAGGACTATCTATAAGTAATCTAAAGAAATTGTTTTCAGGATATTTTGTGCTGAGATCTATTTCTTTTTCAGCTTATACATTGAAAATTAAGCAAGGTGGGAAGAATATCTGACCACAAAATAAAGATGGGTTTTTATGTGCTTTGCTTTGTAGATTAGGATTAAAAAAAGGTCTGACCCTTTGTAATCATCCATTTGAAAAATAAAAGTAGCAAAATATGTATTGGTTTGTTTTTTTGTTTTTTTTATTAACTTGCACATGTTGGAGAAAGTCAGTATGCCAAATGAAAATGTAACATTAATAAGACAGGCCTTCTTTTATACTTAAGTAAAGTTCGGCATGTTCAGAAAATTTAATGTTTTGTTAGTATAAGGCTGAGTATACACTATTTTTTGTCCTGACAAGTGTTCGCTACCAGCGAGCGCTTGGCCAGTACAAATGACTGTCGGTTGCGTAAATAGTGGCTGCGTCTGACAGTGCACGTGACCGATTGTGCGGTCCCATAGGGAACCGCACGATCGGCCGCGATTTACCAACTGACCCGATTGCCTGTTCGGTGGTAGCTAGCCGCCCCACACTAACAGGTATTTCCGACCGACCGGCAAGAAATATCTGCTGGTGTGAACCCAGCCTAAGATATAATTTTTGTTCATATTTCATCACCACAACCTATATAAGGTTTTGAATATGCTTACAGTGCCACGTTGGCAGCTTAACCTCTGATAGTTTTAAGTTCTGTGTAGTGAACAATGAAACGTAGAAGGTTGCTTTTCAAAGCAACCTTCTGGTTCTTGATCTACTGTATATAACCAGTCAAGAACTAAATTGAAAAAAAATGGTAAGATAATAAAATAAGGAGGTAAAAAAGTGAAAAGTTAGTTGATTTAAGGCTATGTCCCACCCTAAATTACACTTTTAATATTATGCTCCCCCTATCCCCCAGCCCCAACCGCATGGTTTTTTTTTTAAAAAGCCCCCACTCTTATAACCTCCCCTCGATCTCTCCGCCACTGCGGCCCTCTGCTTGCGAGAATGCAAGCAGAGGGCGGGACCGGCAGTCGCGTCTGTGTGATTGGCTGAGCGGCAGCCAATCACGGACGCGGCTCCGGTCATTCAATGCAGCGAGGAAAGCGGAGAGGTAAGTAAGAGTTGGGAGCTTTTTTAAAAAAAAAACATGCGGTTGGGGCTGGGGACATGGGGGAGCACAATTATAAGGGGGATATGAGCTAGGGAGGATAGTAGAACGGGAGGGAGGGGGAGGAGGGGGGAGAAGCTGCAGTACGCATGGCAAAATCTACCTGAGGCAGCTAGCAGCAGTGTCTATATGGACCGCTAGCCTCCTGGTGGGCAGTTTTTGGAACTTTGGGGGGGACTACAGGAGAACCAGAATGGAGTTGGGTGTGAGGTAAGGATTAAACACACACTCCATGGTGGGGCCAGTAGTTGGGGGGATTATAGTTTTGGGGTGGACATGCCCGTTAATACACACATGAGCTTAATACTGTATGTGCAAATGAGGATGAAAAAGGTTTGTGTCAATAAACGTGTGTGTGTATAGTCATTCTTGTCTGAAAAACTCATATTAAAACAGTAACTAAGAATAGTTTCGCTCTATACAAGTAACCTTATTGTCTACTGAATCGTTACAATTAACATTCAACCTGTTTTACCTCAGTCCTCACTGAGATATTTTAATCACTGAACAAAGCTGTTACTGATGCTAAAACACCACCCTTGTATTATAACTAATAGATCATTCAACACTCTTATTGGTCTTAAAAGGGTTTTTAATAGAGAGTTTAAAGGGACATTTCATTGGGAAATTATCAATATTTGTTTAAATTTGTTAGTTTGTGTAATCTACTTACCATTTTGAAAAATCAGTTGATCATACCCTTTGCTGTTCCCTGCTGTTGACATTGTGAGCTACATTTCAGGTTCTAAAACTGTCCTTCTTCCCAGGATGCACCACATCCTTGGAATGTTCCTAACAGTAATTTCTACTGATTGACTGTTGGATGGTCAAACATGCTCAGATTCTCTACTGAGCAACTGAATCAACCCAGGCGCTGGGTCAAGGGCAAAACCATAACGGTCTCTATTAGGGGCCCTGTAAAAAGGAAGTCAGTATTTCGGTTGCATTTATTTATACACATACAAAATGCTGAATTGGCAGATTAAAGTCATTAGGGCACGGCCACACTGCAACGCAAACGCAATAGCATGCGATTTCATGTGCGATTTTCGTTGCGCTTGCGATTGCGATTTCTTCAATAAGTATAGGAAAACACATGCGATTGCGATTAAAAATGCAGAACGCAAAACGCAATCGCACCGAAAAACGCAGTTTTTTTGCGTTGTCACGTTTTCAATGATTTTGGAAAATCGCAAGCGCAATCGCAAAAAAAACGCAGCAGTGTGGCCTAGCCCTTAGGATGAAAAAATACTGCTCTTTTTTCTGAAAAGTACATGTATTTGCACTGAACTTCTCCTTTAATTTCAAATTCAATATGCTTTAAAAGTTTATATGCAAATAAGGAACAAAGACTTCTGGGAATTTACCATGTTTCCATGGAAGCTCTTAGTAATGCTATATCTTTAAAAAGACTTTTACAGCATTCCACAATCTAAATGCAAAACCAGAGCACCAACTATAGACCAGTTTCAGCTTTATTGAGCCATCATCAGTGTAGTGCAGGTCTCTGGTTTTGCAGTGTGAAGCACCTATGGACAGACATCACTAATACATTAAATAGGATAGGGAGAGAATTCAGGCTTTGAATCAACCTTTTCAGCAATATGCAAATAAGGAACAAAGACTTCTGGGAATTTACCATGTTTCCATGGAAGCTCTTTGGAACGCTATATCTTTAAAAAGACTTTTACAGCATTCCACAACCTAAATGCAAAACCAGAGTGCTAACTAAAGACCAGTTTCGGCTTTATTGAGCCATCATCAGTGAAGTGCAGGCCTCTGGTTTTGCAGTGTGAAGCGCCTATGGACAGAAGTCACTAATACATTAAAGGGCAAGTCCAGCCTAAAAACAAGTTTGTTTTAAAATGATTATCACCCCCCAAAACCTCACTTTCGCAAGGTTCCTACAGTTCAAAGATCCCCCAGAGCTTACTTACCTGACCCGGACCCTCGCCGGCTATTCCACGCCCCCTGCTCCTGTTGTGAGCAAAAACAGGAGCAGGGGACTTCTGCGCTGACAGACGCTTCTCTTCTTGGTCGCGGCTGTCAGGCGATTGGGTATGGCGTCATGTCGCGCCCTAACTGACAGCCTCAACCGGCCGCGAGTAGAAGCGGCGAGGGTCCGGGTCAGGTAAGTAAGCTCTGGGGGATTTTTGAACTGTAGGAACCTCACGAAAGTGAGGTTTTGGGGGGTGATAGGCATCTTAAAATAAGGACATTCCCTTTAAATAGGAGGGAGAGAATTAAGGCTTTAAAACTCCCTTTTCAGCAATATGTAAAATTCTCTCCCTATCCTATTTAATGTATTAGTAATGTCTTTAAAAGTTTAGAAATACATTAATAAAGTTATCTGCAAACACAATATAATAATAAAAATATATGCTAATATTTAAAGCAAGTTTCTTTACAGCAAGGGCTACGTTCACACTAGAAACTGACAGAAACATACAGCATGCGTTTCTGTCAGTTTGGATCCATTTTTCACAATGTGTATTACATAGATTTTTATAGAAAATGCATGAAAAAACGGACAGAAATGCTGCATGCAGTGCGTTATTGGAACGGAATGGATTGTAACGCAGCAGGTGTGAACGATATTATGAAATCCTGTGGGGTTTTGCTGTCTGTCCATTTTTTTTAAACGCACCTGCGCTTGAAAAATGGATACAAACTGATGTAGTGTGAATGAGCTCTCACAGGTTAAGCTTCATATTCGAGGTTAGTATTCTCAAGAAAACACATAGTAGTTGGTTTCTGATTCAACTATGTTTATATTTAAAGGGCATGTCCACCCCAAAATTTAACTTTTGATATGTGGTAGGGCATGCTCCCCCAGCCCCAACCGCATTAATATAATTGTTAGAAAGTCCCCCGATTCTTACTTACCTGCCCTCTCTCCTCCGCTGCAGTGTTCAGGCCCTCTGCTTGCATGGAATTGAAAGCAGGGGGCGGGACTGGCAGCCGCGTCTGTGATTGGCTGAGAGGCAGGGAGGGCTGCACTGAGCATGCCTCAACCTTGATGAGGTTGAGGAAGTCTCAGGCACAGCATGAGTCACACACTGCTCCTACACAGCAGTTTCTTGGACTTTGAAGGGGCACAGCAGGGGAACTATTTTGAGCAGGAATGTAAGGAAAGGATTGTTTTAAACTACTTGATGTGGCCAGTAAGGGGTTAAATTTTAGTTTTGGGGGTGGACATGCCCTTTAACTTGTTTGTTTAAAAGCTGAAGATGGTGTTTTATTTAGCTAGACTAACTAATTAAGAATATCCAGGATACTTTTGTACAAAATGGGAAAAGCCCAGCCTGGCCTAAAGTGAACATGAAAACGGACATCAAAAAAGGCAGAGAAATAAATACTTTTAGCCAAACTAAATATGAATGCATAAAAGTTTGTCAAGCCTGGTCCAAAGTGGTTCTACGGGGCACAAAAAAATTTATATACTCGTTGATAGCAATCCAGTCTGATCCAATGTAGTTCTGAGCATCAAAACTGGCATCAAAGTAGGCATAATAGACATTAAAACAGGGTTTAAATCACTATAGACCACTGATTTAACACTTTAAATGGTATTTATGTAGAAGACAACTCCGCCTGGCTCAAAGTGGTTCTGGGACCGCCAAGACCGCAATACTTACCTGTGTCCTTTTGGTCCCTGAAATCAGCCACAAAGGAGTTAGCTTGGGAAGCGTACCTGCAAGGCGTGAAAAAAAAACAAGGAGCCAGTGACGAAGCAGAAGATCTGTTGCAGGGACACCAGAACACAGATAAGATACAGTATAGCAGTTTAGGTCTTGTGTGTAATGTCATTTAAAGGGGAAGTTCAGTACAAAAACATGTACTTTTCATAAAAAAGAGCAGTATTTTTTCATCCCAATGACTTTAATCTGCCCATTCCCCCCCTCCCTCTCCCTCCCTCTCCTCCCGTTTTCTGCTCTTCTCCCTCCCCCTAGTGTAAAATCCCAGTATATATTATATATATGATCCCCCAGCCCCACCACCGTAACAGAATTCATAGAAAGTGCCAGATAGTTACTTACTTCCCTCTACTATCCTCCGGCGTTCTGAGTCAGCCGGCAGCCGCGTCCCGCCCCTACTTGCGTTTCCGTGCAAGCAGAGGGCCTGGAGAGTGCCGCGGAGTGAATAGAGGAAGGTAAGTACATATCGGGGCACTTTCTAAGAATTTTTATTACGGCGGTTGGGGCTGGGGGATCAATTGTATAATGTAATAAAAGTTCAAAAAAGGGCTGGACATGCCCTTTAAATGGTATGTCCCACTCTTAAACAAAAAACTGGTTGACTTGTCAGTTATCTGCTGCCCGCAACCCCAATTGCTATTTGACCAGTTTATTATATGAATTTATAACCAGATATTTCTCCACCGAAAATCATTTTTTCTGTAGTATAGGGGACTCCCTTAAAAAAGTGCCCAGATTTACCTACCTTCGTTCCCCGGCCTCTGCCTCTATTGCTACTGTCCGGGAACGGTAGCAAATGAGGGCCGGACCAGCAGTTGTTCTGTGATTGGCTGAGAGTCAAGCAATCACAGACACGGCTATCGGCTATTAGAGAGCCGAGGAAACAAAGGTTTGTGATTACTGTTTCTTGTTGTTATAAACCTGATGGTTAGGGTTGGAGGGGGTTCCCCTACACTACAGAAAAGATTATATTTTAACATTAATGCCTCACTGATTTATTGGATTTAAAGGGCAAGTCCAGCCCCCAAAATGAAAACTTACATACAGTTTAATCACCCCCAAAACCCTAAATGGTATTATGTTTGAAATCTGAAATAATAAGTCTAACCTGAAATCCTGCACAATGTCCTGTTCCCCTCGTTTCTGTTCCGTTTCTTCCAGTAGCAACTGTCAGTTAGGGATTTTGACAGTTGACATCATAGCCAATGACTGAATGTTATCCCTGTCTGCTTTCTGAACATGCCCAGGCCTCAGTACAGGTTCCAGAAGCATAGCAGTACATACAGTAATGATTCATAGGACAAATGATGAATATATTAACATATGGTTAAAGAGGCCATTCTTTCTAAAAGATTGTTCTATGAGGGTGGAGTTTGTCCGTTAAATTGGCACTGTAGGACAACCATGAGGAGAAAGGTAAGGATTTTCTAAGAAGAAGGACAGTTAGAACCTGAAATGTCAGCTCACTAATGTCAACAGCAGGGAACAGCAAAGGGTATGAAATCAACTGATTTTTCAATATGGAAGAGAATATGTAGATACTAAGTATGCATTACACAAACTGAAATTTAACAATATGTTATATTTCCATCGTGAACTGTCCCTTTATATATCTGGCTAGTAATGCATCTAATAATGGGCCATAGTTATAAAGGTTGCGGTATCCCTTGTTAGCGATACCGTGCCTTAACATCTCAATATCGTCAATAGTAATTACGGCGCTATCATAAATCACGATTAGCAGCTGTAAATCTAAGATCACGGTCATAAATCTATGACGCAATTGTAGATTACACTCGCCACAGAATACCATTGCGGTAGTTTACTACCTCATGTATTCTAACGATAGAGTGGAGGTACATTTACAATCGCTTACTGTAAATGTACAGTACGATCACGGCCGTACATTTGGCTGGATCTTACAATAACGAAAACTTTGCGATACTGTGGGTTTTTAAATATGACCCAATGTGCTGAATATATCAGGTGTGGTTTGGGGCAGGAAAACAGACAAATGGACAGTGTTTGTGTTTTAAGGGTGGACATATCCTTTAAGTGGTGTTTTATTAAGGGCATTAACAGATGTTATTCGATAAATGTTCTTAATGTTTAAAATGGTGCCTAATTTTGCCACAACAATCAGATGTAAGCTTCAAATGTTAAATAAGATCTGATTGGTTGGGGCAAAATTAGCACCATTTTAAACGATAAGAAATTTTATTGAATAACCCTGTAAATAACTTAAAGGAGAACTATACCCAATTTTTATACTCCAGAATCTGAAAACAACTTCCCTAAAAACACCAATAAACTGTAAAATCCCACTTCAGTAAATTGTATTAAAGTAAATATAAGCCTGTTAAGAACTGGATGAAGTATCTGTGTGTATGGGCAGTGTCAGACTACACCTCCTGGCCTCAGTCACATGCTTCCTTGCTTTATCTGTCCTGTAAAAGGATTGGCTAGAGATTATTAATGGGTGCGACCAACTGTAACAAGTTTCTGCCATAGCTAAGGACTGAGCATGTGCAGAACAATAATGGTCATTACCAAACTGTGTGATATTAGAATGCTATGAAGTAAGCCACAAACCATATGTTATTTAGGTAAATTTCCCAGCACCCATATCAAAATGAGAGTAAGACACAGATTTCTGGTTTTTATCAAGGTGTTCTGCCTTCTGGTTCAGTGTTGTTCTGTATCTTTATTGTCCTTTAAATATATAGTTTCGAGCATAGAAAACCACCACAAATAGACATTAACAATCAACTGTTTTGTAGAGTTTACATGATCGCCTGGGATTAGCATTTTTATGCGCAATCGCATGTTATTTCCTTTCTCAAAAAAAGAATTGCAAGTGCCAACATACAGAAATAGACACATGAAAAATCAGGTGTGATGCATATTCCCGTGCCTTACAGGTGAAAAAACGAAGCTAGATTGCATAAGACAATATTTTTACATACCTATACCATACCAATATTATTTATTTATAATAGGGGGTGGCATAATGATAACTATATATTGTATTATCATAAAGTAAAATTACAAGTAGCTTGAAAGGAAGTCACTGTTGTGCCTTTAAACCCAGGCAGCAACAAAAAAGGGGAAACACAGTGTATGTGGCTAATTGTGTGGCAAGTGGGTATCTAGGGCTAAGCATGTAGACAAGTAAGTCTCTGGGATAAGTGGGCCAGTGAACATCTGAGACTAAGCAGTGGGGTATTATGTGGTGTATCAGTAAGTATGTGGGCCCTCTGTGTGGGTTTAGTGGTATGTTTTTGCATTTATGACAGTAAACATTTTTTTTGATTGATGAGGTATGGTTGTATAGAAACAGAAGATAGGCTGTGTAGGGTGAATCAGTAGGTGTGTGTAACTGTGTCTATGTAGCGTTTAATTACCATAAAATAAATTTTAAAGTTCATTCTGAGTAATGCATAATATATTTTTATTATTCTGCTTTTATTTTGTAATATATATAAAATTGTGTTTGTGTATTTTGCATGTTGTGTCAGGACAGATACATGTACGTTAGAGTAGCCTCAGATCCAGGGTGTATTTCATTAGTAACAGTTTAGGCTTTATAACAAACTTCAGAAGTTTTACCTGATTAGGGCTAGGCCAAACTAACACGTTTTTCACAAGTTAAACCATAAAATACCATATTAAAAAGATAGGGAAAAATGTTCAGCAGATGCGTGAATCACTTGGGAACACTTTTTGGATTTTTAGCTATAAGAAAGCACATTTCTATGTGTCCCGCACACTTGTGCCAAAGTTTCATGCCAAGTGTTTTTGTCCACAAAAGAGTGAATAAAAAAGTATGCAATTGAAAGAAGTGATATTCTGCAAGCGATATACGTGGAACAAATCTTGTGAACAAAGTTTACAATGTGAATTGGGCAATGTACAAGAAGCACGTGGGAAATGATGTTTGTTTTGGTAATGACGTGCCAGTTGTGCAGTATAATATGTGTACTTGTGTGAATCAGAGTGTGGTAAAGTGTTTGTGAATATGTCATCTCTCAAAACAATAGAAAGGAGTTCTTGAAGCACTCATAACAATCCATTAGATAAGGGATTAATACATTAAAATCACTTTAGGATCCATCAGAATTCCTAATAAGACATGGCAGAAGTCTTTATATGAATCTGGCTTCCAACTGCGTAACCAGATATCACATATTCCACAGTTTAATATAAGATTAAACATTTAATTAATGAAGCATACATTTTTTTGACGTGTGCAAACATCAGGGTTCATCAAGAATTAAAGGGATGTCACCCCCCAAACTAAAATTTAAACCCTATGGCCCCCACGTGTTTGACATCCCGTGAGTGGAGATTTTTAATGAGGCCATGAAGCCAGGGAGACACATTTGACACCCACATTTCGTAATGTGGGCATTGTGTTATCAATAGTAATGTTTATATAGTTTGTTAATAGTTTGTAATAGCGGTTTACATGTGTGTAACAGTGTGTGTTTTGTATACCGTAAGTGTATGTGTGTTTAGCAGATAAGTTTATGTAAATGTCCTGTACGACTGTCCTGTGTGGTGTCGAGATGCGCTAACTCTATCAAACTGATTTGCTGGTACTATCTAGTGCATCATCTTATAGAAAGGGCTTCATTCTGTGACAACACCATGCAGACAAAGTTGATGCAGGTGGCTGGCATATGGTATTGCACTGACAGGCTTACGCTCCGGTTGCACTGACAGGCCGACCTCCTTGGTTTCTACCACCTAAGCCAAACATTTAATGCATACAGTTGAGAACAGTGGAGAACAGGACCAGTACGGTACCATACCGTGAGAAACAGACAGTAAGGTCCCATACAGTGAGACAACAAGCAGTGGCGTATCTACGTTAAAACATGTGGGCACGTGCCCCGGATGTTTGCAAAGTTTCCCCGAATGTTTTACTGCCTGGGCCCCCTGCAAGTGCCCCCGAATGCCCGGATTTCCCAGCTGCGCGAAACTCTGGCACGTTGCCGCAGCCGGCGCACGTAATGCTGAATCATGCGAAATGAGCGGCGCCGATGTCAGAACGCGCGCGGAAAGAGAGATATCGGGAGGGGAGTCCAGATAATGGTATCAGTGCACCGTAGGCATACTAGCAGCAGAGCCTAGCTATTAAATTAGATAGATTAAGATGGATAGCATTACATAGCAAGAGTTAGATAGATAGATAGCAGAGTTTTAGATAGGATAGATAGATATATAGTAGCATAGTTAGATAGATAGATAATAATAGCAGTTGATAGATAATTAGCAGAGTTAGATAGATAGCTAGATAGATAAGATCGATAGATAGATAGTGATAATAGATAGATATCTAGATAGATAATAGATGATAGATGATAGCTAGACAGATAGCAAGTTAGATAGATAGATATATCAGTGCTCGATATATATAGATAGCAGATTTAGATAGAAGATAGTGATAGATAGATAGAATAGATAGATAGAAGATAATATATAGATAGATAGATGATAGATAGAGAGATATCGTTAGATAGATAGATAGCAAGAGCATAGATAGATCGCTAGATATATTAGTAAGATAGATAGATAGATAGATAGATAGATAATAGGCAGAGTTAGATAGCTTAGATAGTAATAGATGATAATAATTAGCAGAGTTAAATAGATAAATCGCAGATGATAGATAGATCGATAGATGATAGATAGATACGATAGATACCGTTGATAGATAGAGTAGATAGATAGATAGATGGGGGGGGGGAGATTGCTTTTGATAATAGATAGCAAGATAGATAGATAATAGAAGATAGATAGATAGATAGATAGAATAGATAGATAGAATAGATACAGAGTTAGATGATAGATATATAGCAGAGTTAGATAGACTAAATAGCAGAGTTAGATATATAGATAGAATAGATAGATAGATAGATAGATTAGATAGATAGCAGATTAGATAGAATGATATATAGATAATAGATAGATAATGATAGATAGAGATAGATAGATAGCAATAGATAATAGATAGAAGATAGATAGATGTCAAAATGTAATTGGATCCTGCCAATAAAGCTCTTTTTTGATTTGATTTGATTTGATTTGATAGACAGATAGAGAGATAGATGCAATTAGAATAGATAGATAGCAGAGTTAGATAGATAGATAATAGATAGATAGATAGAATAGAAGGCAGAGTTAGATAGATAGATAGATAGATATATAGTGATATATAGATATATAGATAGATAGAATGATAGATAGATAGATAGTAGATAGCAGAAGCTACATAGATAGATAGAAGATATAATAGCTAGCAGTTCATAGATGATAGATAGATAAATAGATAGATAGGCTGTTAGATAGATAGATAGCAGAGTTAGAATAGATATATAGATAGATACAGAGTTAGATAGATAGATGATATAGATAGATAGATAGATAGATAGATAGATGGATGATAGCATAGTTAGATAGATACTAGCAGAGTTAGTTAGATAGATATATAGATAGATATATTAAGAAGATAGATAGAATAGCTAGATATATCGATAGCAGAGTTAGATAGATTTATAGATAGATAGATAGAAGATAGATACGACTAGATAGATATATAATAGATAGATAGATAGAGATAGATAGATAGCAGATAGATCGAGAGATTAGATGAGATAGATAGATCAGAGTAATAGATAGATAGATAGCAGAGTTTAGATAATGAAGATAGATAGCAGAGTTAGAATAGATAGATAGAATAGATAGATAGATAGCAGAGTTAGATAGATAATAGATAGATAGATAGATTATAATTAGTAGATAGATAGATAGATAGAGAGATAATCGATAGATAGATGCATAGTTGATAGATAGATAGATAGATAGATAGATAGATAGATATAGTAGATAAGATAGATAGATAGATAGATAGATGATAGATACATAGTTTAGAATAGCTAGACTGATAGATAGATAGATAGTATTAGATAGATAGACTAGATTGATAAGTAGATGATAGCTCGATAGATAGCAGTTTCGATAGATAGATAGATAGATAGATAGAATAGCCAGTTAATAGAGAATAATAGCAAGCTAGCTAGAAGATAGATAGATAGATAGATATATTAGATAGATAGATCGATAGATAGATAGATAGCCGAGTAGATAGAATAGCTAGATAGATAGATAATAGAAGATATATAGATAGATATCAGAGTTAGATTACAGAGATAATAATAGATAGATAGATGATGATCGATAGATAGATTAGATAGATAGATGCAGAGTTAGATAGATAGATAGCAGAGTTAATAGATCGAAGATAGATAGATAGATAGAGTATACAGACAGACAGACAGACAGATAGATAGATAGATAATATAATAGATAGATAGATAGATAGATATATAGCATAGATAGCAGAGTTTATAGATGCTAGATAGGATGATAGATAGATGATAGATAGATAGATAGATAGATAGATAGATAGGATAGATCATAGAGAATTAGTGATAGATAGATAGACAGACAGACAGACAGATAGATAGATTGATAGCAGAGTTTAATAGATCGATGATAGTAGAATATATGATAGATAGATATATAGATAATAGATAGATAGATATAGCAGAGTTAGATATAATAGATAGATAAGATAAATGAAGATAGATAGATAGATAGATAGATAGATAGATAGATAGATAGCAGAGTTAGATAATAGATGATAGCTAGCAGAGTTTAAGACAGATAAATAGCATAGTTAGATAGATAGATGATAGATCGATAGATAGATAGCATAGTTAGATATAAATTGATAGCTAGATAGATTTATAGATAGATAATAGAGATAGATAATAGCAGATAGATAGATAGATAGATGATAATCAGATACGATAGATAGATTAGATAGATCGATAGATATAAGATACATGCAAAATGGAAGTTACCTGCCAATAAAGCTCTTTTGATTTTTATTGATTGATTTGATAGACTAGATAGATAGATTATAGATATATGATAGATAGATGCAGTTAGATAGAGAGATAGCAGAGTTAGATAGATAGATAGATCGATAGCAGAGTTTAGCATAGCTACAGCTAGATACGCTCGCTCGATCGCTCAGATAGATAATAGATAGATAGATAGATCATAGATAGATATATCATCTCGATCGACTCGCTCGCTCGCTAGCTCCGCCTCGCCACGCTTCGCTCGCTCGTAGCCTGCTCGCTGCTCGCTCCTAGCTCGCTCGCTAGCTCGCTGATCGATCGTCGCTCGATAGCTTCGCTAGCTCGATAGCTAGATCGCATAGGCCGCTTGGCTCGATCGCTCGCTACTGCTCGCTCGCTCGCCTAAGCCGCTCGCTCGCTCGCTCGCCGCGCTCTCATCGACTCCGCTCAGCTCGCTCGCTCGCTAGCATTTCAGATAGATATATAGCATAGCAGAGATCGATCGATAGATAGCTCATAGATCGCTCGATAGATAATAGATAATCGATAGATCGCATAGTTAGACTAGATAATATCAGAGTTAGGATCTACTGATGATCTGACAGACCGACAGACATACAGACAGACAGACAGAACTACAGAGAGACAGATAGATCGATAATAGATAGATAGATAGATAGATAGATAGCAAGAGTTCGATAGATAGATAGATGATAATAGATAGATACTCGATAGATAGATTAGACGACAGACCGACAGACAGATAGATAGATAATAGCAGAGTTCGACTAGATATGATAGATCGCTCGCTAGATTCGCTAGATAGATTACCTAGACTAGATGCTAGATCGCTCTCTCGATTCGATATATCGATCCAGAGTTTCGCATCGTCTCCTCGCCCGCTCGCTCGCTCCCTCCGCTCGCTCGCTGGCTGGCTTGTGCTGGCTGGCTGCTGGCATGGCTGGCTGGCTGGCTGGCTGGCTGGCTGGCTGCTGGCTGCTGGCTGCTGGCTGGCCTTGCTGGCTGGCTGTCTGGCTGGCGGGCTGGCTGGATGGCTGGCTTGTGCTGTCTGTCGGCTTGCTGGCTGGATGGATAGACTACTAGATCGATAGATAGACTAGCTCGCTAGATTAGGCCGAGATAGCCTAGATAGCTCAGATAGCATAGATAGATCGATGATAGATGATAGATTCGATATAATCGAAGATAGATAGATAGATAGATAGATAGGGATAGATAGATAGACCAGATAGCTCGATAGACAGATAGGGATTTAGAATAGATAGATAGATAGATGATAGCAGAGTTAATAGATAGATCGATAGATAGATAGATAGATAGACGATAGTAGATATATAGATAGATAGATAGATAGCAGTTGATAGACTGAAGATAGAAGATAGATAGATAGATAGATAGATAGATATATAAGCTAGCAGAGTTAGAATAGATTAGATAGATAGATAGCAGAGTAGATAATAGACGATTATATAGACATACAGACAGACAGACAGACAGACAGACATATGATAGATAGCAGAGTAGATTGCGCGCTAAGCTAGCCGTCGATAGCTCGCCTAGCTAGATAGATGAGTCAGACTAGATAGATAGAGAGATAGATGCTTTAGCATCCGCTCGCTAGCGAGTTCGATAGATAGCAAGTTATATAGAATAGATAGATACTAGATAGATAGATAGATATATAGATAGATAGAATATAGATAGATGATAGATATTCGATAGATGCACGAGTTGAGATAGATAGATAGATAGATAGATAGTAATAGCAGAGTTTAGATAGATAAAGATAGATTAGCAGAGTTAGATAGATAGACAAGACCGATGACATACAGAACAGACAGAACAGACCACAGACATACAGACCCATACAGACAGCCAGATCGATCGATAGATATATAGATAGATGATAGTAGAAGCAGGTTAGATAATAGATTATAGATAGAATAGTAGATAAGATAGCTAGATCCTCGACTAGAATCGCTAGATACCGTCGCTCTATAGATACAGAGTTGAGATAGATAGCTCGCATATCGATCGATCCGCTAGCTAGCTCGCTCGCTCGCTAGCTAGATAACTCGATAGATAGCTAGCTAGCTAGTAGCTCAGCTCGCTAGCTCGCTAGATAGATAGCTAGGCAGTTAGAATAGATAGACTGATAGATAGATAGATAGATCGATAGATAGATAGATAGCAGATTTCGCTAGATAGATAGATAGATAGATCAGTAGATTAAGAATTAGATAATAGAAGATAGATAGATAGATAGATAGATCGTCAGATAGATAGATAGATAGAATTAGATATATAGATAGATAGATATGATAGTATATCGGCAAAGGTTAGATAGATAATAGATAGATAGCAGAGTTAGATAGATAGATAGTAGATATTAATATAGATGATAGATTAGATTAGTAGATCAGATGATAGATAGATAGATAATCGCATAGTTAGTAGATAGATGATAGATGATAGATACGCTATATTAGATAATAGATGATAGAATATATGATAGATAGATAGAGGCATTAGATAGACTGACAGATAGATTATAGATAGATAGATAATAGAGCATAGTTAGATATATAGATAGATGCAAAAAAGGGCCTATCATCTGGGCTCACCTCAGAACAGTGCCCCAACTCTACCATTATAAAGCCTCAATACACAACAAGACCACAAAATCCATGTGCATCTGAACACTCATCAGCTCCCTCTAACATCACTCAAACCCACACTCACAAACCTTCTCAACCGTAAATCAATCACAGCCCCGCCATAACCAGAGCCATTGGTTACGTGGATGACTGGAAGAAAATAAAAAGTCCCAGAAACTAACTATATAACAGGCACTGGACAGAGACACAAACTGGGCCCCCCTACTGGAGAATATCACAAAACCCCGAAAGAGAGCCAAATCCTGAGTCCTACAGATTGATTGCACACAGCTAGAATCGCATCTGGCCGACAGCAGACAGAACATATAAACCAAGAGAGAACGACTGTGCCGCACTGGTGACCAGGGAACCTTAGAAGATAAACCCACTTACTTCTACAACACTGCCCAATACAAAACAATACGGGACCCCCATTTCAGATGCTGTTCGACTCTATCCAGACTTCAACTGCTTTAGATTGAGGAGAAAACTCTATATCCTGCTGGAGAGGATGAGCCATAGTAATCTTGGGGCACACTATGTCAACGGCATGTCAACAGACTGAGAGTAGCATAATGACTCAATGTCCAAGATTATTACCTGCCCAATTATCCCTTTATCCTTCCCCAAGCGACTTAAAAACTAAAACCCACATAAGAGCCCTTATAGTACTGTCCATATAATAAATTAATTATCCATTTATACGCCATGTCCCCCTAACCGTAACCTCTAATCTAACTTTTTATTATTTTAATTATTTTTTGTTGCTTGGCAATGTCAAAATGGAAATTGATCCTGCCCATAAGCTCTTTTGGATTTGAGTTGATTTGATTTTGTGTATAGATAGATAGATAGATGATAGATAGATTGATAGGCAGAGTTAGATAGATTATAGATAGATTAGATAGATATATAGATAGATAGATAAATGATAGATTAGATAGATAGATAGCAGAGTTAGATAGTAGATAGATAATAGACAGACAGCAGTACCGACATACAGACATACAGACAGACAGACGACAGACAGACATACAGACAGACAGACATACAGATGATCGATAGAATAGATAGCTAGATAGATAGCAGAGTTTAGATAGATAGATAGATAGATAGATAGATAGATAGATAGCAGAGTTAGATAGATAGACTGATAGATAATAGATAGATGATAGATAGATAGATAGATAATAGATAGATAGATAGATAGATAGATAGATAATAGATACAGAGTTAGATAGATGGATAGATAGATATAAGTGCAAAGTAGATAGATAGATAGATCATAGATAGATAGATAGATAGATAGATAGATAATATATCGCATTATAGATACGATAGATAGCAGAGATAGATAGATAGATAGATAGATAGATAGATAGATCGATAGATCGATCGATCGATAGATAGATAGATAGATAATAGCAAGTTAATGATAATAGACTATCTCGCTCGCTAGATAGATACTGATAGATTCGCTCGCTCGCTCGCTCGCTCGCTCTCTCGCTCGCTCTCTCGCTCGACTACGCATCATCGGCAGAGTTAATACACCGAGCTCGCTCGCTCGCTCGCTCCTCGCTCAGCCGCTCGCTCGCCTCGCTCGCTCGCTCAGCTAGCTCGCTCGCTCGCTCGCTCGCTGCCGCCGCTCGCTGCCGCGCTCCCTCTCTCGTCGCTCGCTCGCTCGCTCGCTCTCTCGCGGCAGATCGCTCTCTACGCTCGCGCCCGCAGCGTTCGCTCTCTCGCTCGTCCGCGTTCGCTCGCTCGCTCGAAGATAGACCGACAACATACGACAGACGCCGACAGCCATACCGACCACAGCACCAGACAGACAGACCGACAGACAGCCGATAGATATATAGATAGATAGATGATATGCTAGATAGATAGTAGATAGATGATTGATAGATAGATAGCAGAGTAGATAGATGATAGGATCGATCGATAGATAGGATAGCATAGTTAGATAGATAGACTGATCGATAGGATAGATAGATAGATAGATAGATAGATAGATAGATAGAGAGATAGATAGATAGATAGCAGAGTAGATAGATGGATAGATAGATATATCTCTAGTTTTATATAGTATAGATAGATAGATAGTATATATATAGATAGTAGATGATAGCAGTTAGATAGATAGATAGATAGCAAGATAATAGATTAGATATATAGATAGAATAGATACGATAGATAGATAGATAGATCAGTAGATAGATAGATAGGCCAGAGTTAGATTAGATAGATAATGATAGATAGTATATAGATAATCGATAGATAGATATATCGATAGATAGATAATAGCATAAGTGCAGAGTTAATACAGAGATAGATAGCTAGATAGATAATAGATAGATAGAAATGATAGATTATATAGATAGATAGATAGATAGATAGCATAGTAGATGCAGAGCGCCTAGATAGATAGCTGATATATCGGATCGATCGATCGACATAGCTCGATCGAATCAGCTAGACTAGCAGCCAGTTACGATTGCGAAATAGAAAATAACAGAGTTCGATCGCAGATAGATGATAGATAGATAACAGACAGCCAGACAGACAGACATACAATAGATAGCTAGAATAGCTAGATAGATAGATCGATAGATAGATAGATAGATAGATATATAGAGATCACGAGTTAGATAGATAGATAGATAATAGAAGATAGATAGCTAGATTAGATCGAGAGAGAGAGAGAGAGATAGATAGATATAGACAGACCGACAGACAGCAGACAGTAGATCGAGTTGGATTAGCAGAGTTAGATAGATTAGCTAGATACGATAGAAGATAGATAGATTATAGATAGATAGATAGATAGATAGATAGATTAGATAGGATAGCAGACGTTAGCTAGATTAATAGCAGGTTAGATCGATAATAGATAGATAGCAGAGTTAGATAGATTGATAGATAGATAGATGATAGATAGATAGATAGATAGGATAAGAGATAGATCGATAGCAGATAGATAGAATAGATAGATAGATAGAACTAGATAGATAGATAGATAGATAGATCGATACATGTCAAAATGTTAATTGATCCTCCAATAAAGCCCCTCTTTTGATTTGATTTGATTTGATTGATAGAGAATAATAGATATATATATAGACTAGATAGCATTTAGATTAGATAGATAGCAAGTTAGATAGATAGATAGGCTAGATATCTAGCAGAGTTAGCTAGATAATAGATGATATCTCGATAGATCGATCGATCGCAAGAGTTAGATAGATCATAGATAGATAGATATATAGATAGATAGCTAATAGATAGATAGATAGACAGACGAAGACAGACAGATCGATAGCTCGCAGAGTTAGATAGATAGATCGATAGATCGCTAGCTAGATTAGATACGATAGATAGATAGATAGATTAGATAGCAAGATAGATGCAGAGCTAATAGATAGATAGATAGAGAGATAATAGAGAGATAGATGATAGATAGCAGAGTTAATAAGATAGATATCAGAGTTAGATAGATAGATAGATAGATAGATAGATATCAGAACATGACAGACAGACGCCAGACAGATAGATAGATAGATAGATGATAGATAGATAGATAGATAATAGATAGATAAGATAGCATAGTTAGATAGATAATAATTAGAATGATAGATAGATGATAGAGAGAGAGAGCATAGATAGCATAGACGACAGACATACAGATACTAGATTGATACATAGTTAATAGATAGATAGATAGATTAATAGATAGATAGATAGAGATATCGATAGATAGATAGATAGATAGGCAGAGTTAATAGATAAATATCGAGGTTTAATAGATAGATCGATAGATAGGCAGAGTTAGATAGATTGAATATGATAGATAATAGATAGATAGATAGATAGATGAGATAGATAGATTAGTCAGATAGATAGATAAGATAGAATAGATAGATAGATAATAGATAGATAGATAGATAGATAGATAGATTTATCGATCATGTCAAAATGTAAATGATCCTGCCCATAAAGCTCTTTTTGATTGATTTGATTGATTTGATAGATAGATAGATAGATAGATAGATAGTAGCAGTGAGATAGAGTAGAATAGCAGAGTTAGATAGAATAGATAATATATAGATAGCAAAATAGTTAGATAGATAGATAGATAGCTAGATATATAATAGTAGATGCAGATTTAGATAGATAGATAGATAGATAGTAGATAGATAGAGAGATAGATAGATAGATAGATAGATAGATGATAGATGATTGATGCAGAGTTAGATAGATAGATAGATAGACTGATAGATAGATAGATAGATAGTATAGATAGATATATAGAATAATAGATAGATAGATAGATAGATAGATAGATAGATAGATAGAAGATTAGATAGGATAGCAGAGTTAGATAGATAGATAGATAGATAGATAATAGATAGATAGATAGATAGATAGATAGCTAATGATATATAGCACGAGTTAGATACTATATAGATCGATAGATATATATAGAGATCGATAGATAGATAGATAGCGTTAGATAGATATGATAGCTAGATAGATAGATAGATAGATAGATAGTCGATTGATAGCAGAGTTAGATAGATAGATACAGAGTAGATAGATAGATAGTAGATAGAAGATATATAGATATCAGCGACAGACAAGACAGATAGATAGCATGAGATAGAATAGATAATAGATAATGCAGGTTAGATAGATAGAAGATAGATAGAGAGACCAACAGACCTACAGACGACGACAGACAAGACAGACGACAGACAGACAGATACAGACATACCGATAGATAGAATAGAATAGATTAGATAGATAGATAGATAGATGCAGAGTTAAGATAGATAGATCGATAGATAGTAGATAGATAGATAGAATAGATAGAGAGATAGATAGATAGATAGATAGATAGATGATATCAATTTAGTAGATAGATAGTAGATAGATAGATAGATAGATAGATCGATAGATAGATGATAGATAGATAGATAGCATAGTTAGATAGATATATAGATAGATAATAGATTAGATAGCATAGATAGATAGATAGACTAGAGTAGATAGATAGATGAGTTGATGATGGATGGATGGATGGCTGGATGGATGGCTGGATGGATGGATGGATGAGATGCGATGGCTGGATGGATGGATTGATGGATGGATGGATGTATCGATATCTCGATAGATAGATAGATACGCAAGTTATATATATAGATAGATAGATCGATAGATAGCAGAGTTAGCTAGATATACCTAGATAATCGAATAGATAGATAGATAGATAGATAGGTCAGCTGATAGATAGATGATAGATCGATCGATAGTAGAATAGATATCTAGATAGATAGAATCATTGTCAAAATGTAAATGATCCTGCCAATAAGCTTCTTTTTTGATTTGATTTGATTTGATTGGATAGATAGATAGATAGATAGAAACAGTTAGATAGATAGCAGAGTTAGATATATAGATAGATCGATCAGATAGCTAGACTCGATAGACATCGATGCAGATTAGATAGAATAGATAGATAGCTCGCCGAGTTAGATAGCTTAGATAGATAGATCGAGAGATAGATCGCATGGCAAGCGTTCGATCGCGAACTCGCTCGCTAGATAGCCTAGATCGCTCGACATGGCTGGCTGGCTGGATTGCTGGGATGGATGGATGATGGATGGCTGGATGGATGGCTGGCTGCTGGCTGGCGGCTGGATGGCTGGCTGGCTGGCTGGATGGCTGGACATGCTGGCTGCTTCTCTGCTCTCTCGCTCGCTCGCCGCGTTAAGCTCGCTCGCTACGCTCTCTCGCCGCTTCTCTCGATCGCTCGCACGAGTTCAGCTCGCTCGCTCGCTCGCTCGATCTCTCGATCGCTCGATAAATAGATAGATAGATAGATAGATAGCAGATACCAATCTATAGACTATGATGTAGTAGATAGATCCATGTCAAAAATGTAAATGATCCTGCAATACCGCTCTTTTTGATTTTATTTGATTTGATTTGATAGATATATGATAGATAAGATAGATAGCAGGTTTTTAGATAGTAGATAGCCTAGATTTCGATAGCTAATCGATAGCTAGATCCATAGATCGATAGATAGTAGCAGCGTTCGATACTCTCATATCTCGATCGCTCGCTCCAGAGTTAGATCGTAGATAGCTCGACTCGCTAGATAGCTAGCGAATCGCTCGCTCGATCGACTTAGATCCTCGCGCGATCGCTCGCTCCTCGCTCGCTCTCTCGATCGCCGCGTCGCCACTCTCGCTCGATCGTAGCCTGCTCGCTCGCTCGCTCGCTGCGCTCGCTCGCTAGATACTCTCTCGCTCGCTCGCTCGCTACGCGCGCCTCGTTCGCTCGCTCCTCGCTCGCTCGAGCGCTCGCTCGCCGCTCTCTCGCTCGCTCTCTCGCTCGCTCGCTCGCTCTCGCTCGCTCGCCCGCTCGCCGCGTTCGCTCGCTAGACTCGCTCGCTCTCTCGCTCGCTCGCTCGGCCTTCGCTCGCGCTCGCTAGCTCGCCGCCGAGCTCGCTCGCTGCTAGCTCGCTCGATCGCTCGCTCGCTCGCTTCTCTTGGCTCGCCCGCGTTCCATCGTCACTAGCCTCGTTAGCATCTACTCGCTAGCTAGATAGCCTAAAGCTAGCTATCCAGACCGACCGCACAGACAGACTCGATCGCTACGATAGCTAGATGATAGATAGATAGATCGATAGATAGATCGCTGGCTCGCTCCCGCTCGATCGTCGCTCGCTAGCCCGTTCGCTCGCTCGCTCGCTCAGAAGATAGATAGATAGATCGACAGACCAGACAGACAAAACAGGTCAGACAGACAGAACAGACAGATAGATAGATAGATAGATGATAGATAGCCGAGTTGATAGATAGACATAGATCGCATCGCACTAGTGATCCTACGCTCGATAGATAGCTTAGCTCGCTCCGCTAAGCTCTGATAGCTGCCAGTTAGATAATAGATAGCTAGATAGCTACGATAGCTAGCTCGCTCGCTGCTCGCTCGATCGTCTCTAATCTCGCTCGCTCGCTGCTTGCTCGCTGCTCGCTCGCTCGCTCGTACGCTCGCATACTAGCATCAGTCGCGAGTTTAGATAATAGATCGCTCGCTAGATAGATAGATGATCGATCGATGGATGGATGGAGGATGGTGCTGTCTGATGGATGGCTGTCTGCTGGAATGGATGGATGGCTGGCATGGCTGGCTGGATGGCTGGATTGATTGATGCTGGATGGCTGGCTGGCTGGCATGGATGGCATTACATGGATGGCATGGGAATGGCTGGCTCGCTCGCTCCTGCTCGCTCTTCCTCGCTCGCTGCTTCCCGCGTTCACTCGCTCGCTCGCTTCGCTCGCTCGCTCGCTCGCTACAGCCTCGCTCGCTCGCCTCGCTCGCTCGCTCGCTCGCTTCGCTCGCTCGCGTCGCTCGTCCCTCGTTCGCTCGCTCGCTCGCCCTCGCCGCTCGCTTCCGCTCGATCATATGCCTCCCTCTATAGCTCGAACGCGCGTTAGCTCGATCGAATCGCTAGATATACGACCGACCCCAGACCTCCGAAGAGACCGACCGACATACAACAGACAGACAGACAGAAGACAGACAGACAGACAGACCAGACAGACAGATAGATAGATATCATAGATAGATAGATAGATAGATAGCAGAGTTAGATAGATCGATAGATACTCTCTCGCTCCTCGATAGCTAGCTCGGTCGCTACTCGATCAGATAGATAGCAGCGTTATCTAGATCCCTCGCTAGATCGATAAGATAGATAGATAGATAGAATCTAATAGATAGATAGCTAGATAGATAGATAGGATAGATAGATAGATAGATAGATAGATCATAGCAAGTTTGAGATAGATAGATAGATAGATAACTCGCTCGCTAGCCTAGCTCGCTAGATACGCGAGCTACGACTAGCATCGCTGCTAGATAGATAGATAGATCGCCGCCATTGATCGCTCCTCTACATAGCCTCGATCGCTCGCTAGCATAAACAACAACATACAGATTAGATCGATCGATCGGCTCGCATCGCTAGCTCGATCGACTCGCTGCCACGCAAGTAGTAGAGATAGCTCGACTTCGCTAGCTCGAGAACGCTCGCTCGCTAGTCGCTCCGCTCGATCGCTCCGCTCGCTCGCTCGCTCGCTCCTCGCTCGCTCGCTTCGCTCGCTCGCCGCGTGCGATCCTCTCTGCTCAGCTCGCTCGCTCGCTCGCTGGACTTGGCTGGCTGGCTGGCTGGCTGGCTGGCTGCGGCTGGCTGGCTGGCTGCTGGCTTGGCTGGGCTGGCTGCTGGCTGGCTTGCTGGCTGGCTCGCTCGCTCGCCTCATCGCTTTCGCTCGCTCGCTCGCTCGCTCGCTCGCTCAGTCAGCTCGCTTGCTCGCTCCTCGCTGCTCCTCGCCGCGTTCGCTCGCTCGCTCGCCCGTTCGCTCGTCGCTCGCTCGCTCCGCTCGCTCGCTCGCTCGCTCGCGTCGCTCTCTCGCCTCGCTCGCCGCAGTTCGCTCTACTCGCTCGCTCGCTCTCTCGCTCGCCGCTCGCTCGCTCGCTCGCTCGCTAGCTCGCTCGCTCGCTCCTCGCTCTCTCGCTAGCTCGCCTCGTTCGCTCGCTGCTCGCTCCCTCGCTCGCTCGCTCGCTCGCTCCTCGCTCGTCTCGCTGCTCCTCGTCCTCGCTCGCTCGCTCGTCTGCTCGCTCGCTCGCCGCGTTCGCTCGCTCGCTCGCTCGCATCTACTCGCTCGCTCGCTCTCTCGCCTCGACATACAGACAGACCGACAGACAGCCAGACAGCCAGACAGACAGACGACAGACCCGCCAGACAGACAGCACAGACAGACCGACCCCCAGATAGATCGATAGCTAGATAGCAAGTTAGATGATAGATCGCTCGCTCGCTCTATTAGATCGATAGATAGACCTCGCCGCCGCTACGCTCTCTCGCTCGCTCGCTTACATGCCGCGTTCTCTTCGCTCGCTCGCTCGACTCGCTCGCTAGCTCGCTCCGCTCGCTCGCTCGCTCGCTCGCTAGCTGCTCGATACGCTCCGCTCGCTACACGTTCCTCGCTCGCATCGATTCTCTCGCACGCCCTTCGCTAGCTCGCTCGCTCCTCGCTCTCTCGCTCGCTCGCTCCTCGATCGCTCGCTCGCCTCGCTCGCCGTTCGCTCGACTCGCTCGCTCGCCTGCGCTCGCCGCTGCTCGCCTCGCTCGCTCCTCTCTCGCTCGCTCGCTGCTCGATCGTCAGCTAGGTCCCCGTTCGGCCTCGCTCGCTCGCTCCTTCATCTCGCTAGCTCTCTCCTCGCTCGCTCCCTCCGCTCGCTCTCGCTGGGCTGGCTGGCTGGCTGGCTGGCTGGCTGGCTGGATGGCTGGCTGGCTGGCTGGCTGGCTGGCTGGCTGGCCTGGCTGCTGGCTGGCTGTCTGGCTGGCTGGCTTGCTTTGTCTCGCTCCGCCCCCCCATCGATAGATAGCTAGATCCGCAGTAGTTCGATAGACTAGACTCGCAAGTTAGATAGATAGATCGATCGATAGATAGATAGCTATCTCGCTTAGATAGACTCGCTCGCAGAGATAGATAGATCGCTCGCTCGCTCGCTAACTCGCTCGCTCGCTCGCTCGCTCGCCCCCGCGTTCGACTCGCTCGCTGCTCGCTCGATCGCTCGCTCCTCCGCTCGCTCGCTACTCGATAGATAAGATCGATAGATAGATCAGCTTAGCTAGATCGCAAGTTAGCTAGATAGATCAGATAGATCGATCGATAGCTAGATAGACGACAGACAGACCGACATCCAGACAGACAGACAGACAGACAGACGACAGACCGACGACAGACAAGACCGATAGATTAGATAGATAGATAGATAGATAGATAGCAAGAGTTAGATAGATAGATAGATAGAATATATATATATAGATAGATATATAGCTCGCTCGATCAGCAGCGTTTCTATCCTAGGACTCGATATATACTCTAGTCATCTATCGCAATAGATATCCGAGTTCGATCGACTCATAGATAGACGATACGATTAATAGCAAATTAGATAGATAGATATATAGATAGATAGCTAGCAGTTAATAGATAGATCGAATAGCAGAGATAATAGATAGATAGATAGATAGATAGATGATAGCAGCGTTTAGATAGATAGATAGATAGATCCGATAGATTAGATACGATAGATAGATAGCATAGTAACCGATAACATAGTAATTAAAGTTGAATAAAGACATTCGCCATCAAGTGCCAACCTATTCCCCTTTTTTTTTTTTTTTTTTTTTTTAACCCTACCTAACAGTTTGATCCAGAGGAAGGCAAAAACCCCAGCTAAAAAGGGGGGAAAAAATTCTTCCTGACTTCAAACCGGCAATCGGAAAGTATCCCTGGATCAACCAGATCTATAGCATAATACCATATTCCCAATCTTTTTTTAGTTTTAGAAACTTATTCCAGGCCTTTTTTAAAGTTATTCAATGGAACTTGGCATTTAACCACCCCTCTGCTGGAGACAGTTCCACAGTTTGCATCACATCATCACCGTTCTCACTGAAAGAACCTCTCCCTAACTTGAAGATGTAAATTCCTATTCTTCCAACCTTAAAGGATGTCCACGAGTCCTCTGATATGACCTTTAGTTGACAATGCACCATAGAGTTCATGTAGGGGCCCATTAATATTTGGTATAAGGTTATCATGTCCCCACCACAGAAACCGCCGCTTCTCCAATGTAAACAGCCCTACTTGGTCTATCTGCCTGCATATTCAAGCCCCTCCATTCCCCTTATAATTGAGTTGCCCTTCTCTGGACTCTTCATTTCCAAATGTCCCTTTTGTATATTGGTATTCCAAAACTGCACCGCATATTCCAAACTGAGGCCTTACCAGTGCCTTGTAAGAGGGCGAAGAATAGTTTTCTCTCTTGATCTCTTCCCCCGCTTTATACAAGACAATATCTTGCTAGCTCTAGCTGTTGCTCCTGCCTTGTTTTGCTACCAGCTAGTCTGTTTATCTACCAAAACCCCCAATCTTTTTTCCATTTCAGATTGCACCTAACACAGAGTTATTTAATGTGTGGTGGCACCGGGATTATTCAATCCCAACGGCATCACCTTACATTTATCAACATTGAATCTCCTCTGCCCTGAGTAGATACCACAGAGATAGATGATAGATAGATAGATAGATAATAGATAGATAGATTAATTAGAAGATAGCAGAGAAGATCGAGCTCGATAGATAGATCATAGATAGATAGATAGATAGATAGATAGATAGATAGATAGATAGATAGATAGCAGAGTTAGATCGAGAGCAGAGTTTAGATCCATGATAGATATACAGACGACCGACAGACAGAACAGACAGACAGGACAGACAGATAGATAGAATAGATAGCATAGATATATAGATAGATAGAAGATAGATAGATAGATAGATAGATAGATAGCAAGAGTTAGATAGATAGAATAGATAATAGATAGATAGATGATAGACTAGATAGATAGCTATATAGATAGATAGATAGATGATAGATAGATAGATAGATAAGACAGACAGCCAGAAGACAGATAGATAGATTGATGCAGAGGTTAGATAGATATATAGATAGATAGATAGTAGATAGATAGTAGATAATAGATAGATAGATAGATAGATAGATCTATAGATCAGATAGATAGTAGATAGATAGCAGAGTTTAGATAGATAGATGATGCAGATTTAGAATAGATAGATATATAGATTAGTAGCAGAGTTTAGATCGATTGATAGAATTAGAAATGATAGAAATATATATAAGATAGATAGATAGCAGATAGATAGATAGATAGAAGATAAGATAGATACATGTCAAAATGTAATTGATCCTGCCAATAAATCTCTTTTTGATTTGATTTGATGTGATAGATAGATCGATAAGAATAGATAGAGAGCAGTTAGATAGATAGATAGCAGAGTTAGATAGATAGATAGATAGAAGATAGATAGATAGATATATAGATAGATAGATAGAAGATAGATGATAGATAGATAGATAGATGATAGATAGCAGAGTTTAGATCAGTATATCGACGAGAGATAGATAGATAGATAGATCGATAGATAATAGATAGATAGATAGATAGATTTAATAATAGATAGATAATAGATAGATAAGATAGATAGATAGCAGAGATAGATAGATAGATAAGATAGATAGATAGATAGATATATAGATAGATAGATAGATAGATAGAAGAATAGATAGATAGAATAGATAGCAGAGTTGATAGATAGATAGATAGATCGATAGCAAGTTTAGATAATGATCGGGGATAGATAGCAGAGATGATAGATAGATAATAGAGAGATAGAATAATAATAATAGCTAGATAGATAATAGATAGTAGATAGATCGATAGACAAGATAGATTGATAGCAGAGTTATAGATAGGATAGCAGGTTTAGATAGATCGATATCTCGATAGATGATAGATGATAGATCATAGATCGATAGAATAGATAGATAGATCTACAGACATACAGACGGATAGATAGTTAATATATGAGATAGATAGATATGATAGAATAGATAGATAGATAGCAGATTTATATAGATAGATAGTAGATAGATGGATGGATAGATAGATAGCAATAGATAGATAGATAGATAGATAGATATATATATAATAGATAATAGATAGATAATGATAGATAGATATAGAGATAACAGACAGACAGACAGACAATAGATAATACAGAGTTAGATAGATGGATAGATAGATAGATAGATAGATAGATAGATAGATATATAGATAGATAGATAGATAGATAGATAGCAGGTTAGATAGATAGATGATAGATAGATAGCAGTTAGATAGATAGATAGATAGATAGATATATAGATAGATAGTGATAGATAGATAGATAGATAGATAGCAGAGTTAGATAATTGATAGAATATATATGATAGATAGATAGATAGATGATAGCTCGATAGATAGATAGGATAGATAGATAATACGATAGATAGCTGATAGATCATATATAGATAGCTAAGTAGATCGATAGGATAGATCGATAGAGTAGATTTAGATAGATAAGATAGATATATAGATATGATAGATAGAGATATATAGATAGTAGTATAGATAATTAAAGGTAGGTATGTAGATAGATAGATAGATATGCAGAGTTAGATTCAGAGTTAAGATAGATAGTATATAATAGATAGATTCGATAGATATATAATAGATATATAGCTAGATAGATAGATAATAGATAGAATAGATGATAGAGCAGTTAGATAGATTAGCAGTTAGCATTTATATAAAAAGATCCAGAGTTTAGATAGATTGATATATCATAGATAGATAGGCGAGTTAGATATATCAGATAGATAGATAGATGATAGATATATAGATAGATAGATAGATAGAATAGATAGATAGATAGATACAGAGTTAGATGCAGAGTTAGATAATAGATAGATAGATAGATAGATAGATAGATAGATAGATAGATAGATAATACTAGATAGATAGATAGATCAGATAGATAGATCGATAGCTCGATATCGAAGATCGCTGGTAGGTCAGGTAGGTAGGTAGATAGATAGCTTAGATCGCTTAAGGATAGATCGATCGCTAGATCGATCATCAGATAGATAATAGCAGCGTTTAGATGCCGCGTTTTAGATAGATAGGTAATAGATAGATAGAGAGATAGATCGCATAGATAGATCGATATATAGATCTAGCAGATAGATAGATGGATAGATAGATAATAGACAGACAGCAGACAGACAACCGAAACAGACAGACAGATATAGATAGTAGGTAGGTAGGTAGGTAGGTAGTAGGTAGGTAGTGAGGTAGGTAGTAGATAGATGTAGATGAATAATAGAATGAGTAGATAGATAGATATTATAGTAGCAGATAGATAGTCGATCGCTCGCTGATAGCTAGATAGATAGCTCGCTAGGATAGATAGATTAGATAGATAGATAGATAGCTAGATAGATAGATAGCAGAGTTCGATAGAAGCAGAGTTAGCTAGATAATAGATAGATGATAGATAGATAGATAGAAATCCAACAACAGCAGACAGACAGACAGACAGACAACGACAGACAGATAGATAGATAGATATATAGATCGATAGATTAGATAGATGAGATAGATAATAGATAGATAGAAGTAGGGTCGGGTAGGTATTTAGATAATGATAGAATATGCAGAGTTGATTCATAGTTAGATAGATAGGTAGATATCTAGATAGATAGTATAGATAGATAGATATAAGCAATTTCATAGATTCTCATTTACAGTGTAGAGAGAATACAGAGTTGATAGATTGATAGATTTAGATAGATAGATAGCAGAGTTTTAGATATATAGATAGATGATAGAGTAGATAGATAATAGATATATAGATTAGATCGATAGAGAGAATAGATAGATAGATAATCGCAGAGTTAGATGCGAGTTTAGATAGATGATAGATAATAGATAGATCGAATAGATAATTATATCGATAGCGATATGATAGATAGATAGATAGATCGATATATAGATAGGTTAGGTGGTAATAGATAGATGATAGATAGATAGATAGATAGATAGATAGATAATAGTCAGAGTTGTATTCAGAGTTAGATAGATCGTAGAATAGATAATTAGATAGATAGATATATAGATAGATAGATAGATAGATAGATAGAATAGATAGATTAGATAGAAATTGAGAATAGATAGATAGATAGATAGATAAGATTAGCAACAGTTTTTTAGAATAGATAGTAGATTAGATAATAGATAGATATATCGATAGATAGATAATCAGAGTTAGATTAGATAGATAGGTAGATAGATAGATAGATAGAATAGATAGATAGGATAGATAGATTAGATAGATAGATAGAAGATAATATAGATAGACAAGACAGACAGACAGACAGACAGACAGACATACATACAGACAGACAGACAGATAGAGCGATAGCTAGATAGAATAGCTAGATAGATCGATAGATATCATAGATCGATAGCAGAGATAGCTCCATAGATAGATGCTAGATAGATCGATAGGATCGATAGATAGATAGAGATCGATAAGATAGATAGATAGATAGACAGATAGATAGATAGATAGCATATATAGATAGATCGATATAGATAGACAGACAGACAGACAGACAGACAGACAGACAGAACAGAACAGACAGACAGACAGATAGATCGACTAGATCTAGCGATAGATAGATAGATAGATAGATGACTCGATAGATAGCAGAGATAGATAGATAGATAGATAGAATAAGATAGATAGATAGACATAGAAAGTGCCCAGATAGTTACTTACCTTCCCTCTATCCTCCGGCGTTCTGAGCAGCCGGCAGCCGCGTCCCGGCCCCTACTTGCGTTTCCGTGCAAGCAGAGGGCCTGGAGAGTGCCGCGGAGGATAAAGGGAAGGTAAGTACATATCGGGGCACTTTCTAAGAATTTTATTACGGCGGTTGGGGCTGGGGGATCAATATGTATAATGTATAAAAAGTTCAAAAAAGGGCTGGACATGCCCTTTAAATGGTATGTCCACTCTTAAAACAAAAAACTGTTGACTTGTCAGTTATCTGCCCGCAACCCCAATTGCTATTTTGACCAGTTTATTATATGAATTTATAACCAGATATTTCTCCACCCCAAAATCATTTTTTTCTGTAGTATAGGGGACTCCCTTAAAAAAGTGCCCAGATTTACCTACCTTCGTTCCCTCGGCCTCTGCCTCTATTGCTACTTCCGGGAACGGAGTAGCAATGAGGGCCGGACCAGCAGTTGTGTCTGTGATTGGCTGAGAGTCAGGCAATCACAGACACGGCTATCGGCTATTGAGAGAGCCGAGGAAACAAAGGTTTGTGATTCTGTTTCTGTTGTTATAAACCTGATGGTTAGGGTTGGAGGGGGTTCCCCTACACTACAGAAAAGATTATATTTTAACATTAAATGCCGCACTGATTTATTGGATTTAAAGGGCAAGTCCAGCCCCAAAATGAAAACTTACATACAGTTTAATCACCCCCCAAAACCCTAAATGGTAATTGTTTGAAATCTGAAATATATAAGTCTAACCTGAAATCCTGCACAATGTCCTGTTTCCCCTGTTTCTGCTTCCTGGTTCTTCCAGTTAGCAACTGTCAGTTAGGGATTTGACAGTTGACATCATAGCCAATGACTGAATGTTAATCCCCTGTCTGCCTCTTCTGAGCATGCCCAGGCTCAGTACAGGTTTCCAGAAGCATAGCAGACATACAGTAATGAATTCATAGGACAAAATAGATGCATTACTAGCCAGATAGATAAAGGGACAGTTCAGTGGAAATTATCAATATTGTTAAATTGTTAGTTTGGTGTTGTAATTGCTACGAGTATTCTACATATTCTCCTTACATTATTGAAAAATCAGTTGATTTATACACTTTGCTGTTCCATGCTGTTGACATTAGTGAGGCTGACATTTCAGGTTCTAACACTTGCGCGTCTTCTTAGAAAATCCTGTACCTTTCTCTCATGGTTCCTACTATGCCAATTTAAAGGAACAAACTCCACACCTATAAGAAACACTCTTTTAGAAAGATGGACCTCTTTAAAATATGTTAAATATCATAATTTGTCCTATGAATTACATACTGTATGTCTTGCTACTCGCTTCTGGAACCTGTATGAGCCTGGGCATGCTCAGATGAGGCAGACAGGAGGATTAACATTCAGTCATTGGCTATGATGTCAACGTCAAATCCCTAACTGACAGTTGCTAAACGTGAAGAACCAGGAAGCAAGAAAACAGGGAAACAGACATTGTGCAGGATTTCAGGTTAGGACTATATATTCGATTTCAAACAATTACCATGTAGGGTTTTTTGGGGGGGGGAATTAAACTGTATGTAAGTTTTCATTTTGGGGTGGACTTGCCCTTTTAAATCCAATAATCAGTGCGGCATGAATTTAGTAAAATATAATCTTTTCTAGTAGTGAGGGGACACCCCTCCAACACTCAACCATCAGGTTGATAAACAGAAAACACGAATCACAAACTTTGTGTTCCTCGGCTCTCTTCAATAAGCGATATAGCGAGTGTCTGTGATTGCCTGACTCTCAGCCAATCACAAGAACAAACTGGCTGGTCGGCACCTCATTGCTACTCCAGTTCCCGAGTACAATAAAAGAAGAGCAATAGAGGAAGAGGCCGAGGGGAAGAAGGTATGTAAATCTGGGCACTTTTTAAGGGAAGTCCCCTATACTACAGAAAAAAATGATTTTGGTGGGAATGGAGAATATCTGGGGTATAAAATGCATAAATAAACATGGTCAAATTAGCAATTGGGGAGTTGCGGGAGCAGATAACTGACAAGTCAACAGTTTTTGTTTTAAGATGAGCATTACCATTTAAAGGGCATTGTCCAGCCTTTTTGAACTTTTATAATTTACTACATATTGATCCCCCAGCCCAACGAAACCGTAATAAAATCTTAGAAAGTGCCCCGATATGTACTTACCTTCCCTTATCCTCCAGCGGCATCTCCAGGCCCTCTGCTTGCACGGAAACGGCAAGTAGGGGCCGGGCGCGGTTCTCGCTGCTCAGAACGCCGGAGGATAGAGGGAAGGTAAGAACTATCAGGGCACTTTCTAGAATGTCTGTTAGGTGCGTGGGCTGGTGGGATCAATATATATAATATCTCTGCGGCATTTGTACACTAGGGGGAGGGAGAAGAAAAACAGGGAGGGAGAGGCGAGGGGAGAGGGTAGGGGGGGGAAGGGGCAGAAGTTAAAGTCATTGGGATGAAAAAATACTGCTTTTTTATGAAAAAGTACATGTTTTTGTATCGGAAACTTCCCCTTTTAAAAGACATCACAAAGACCCTAAAAAACTGTATTACTGTATCTTATTGTGTTCTGGTGTGTCCCTGCAACAAAGATCTTCTGCTCGTCACTGTGCTCCTCATCGTTTTTTTTTCACGCCTGCAGGTATGCTTCACAAGCTAACTCCTTTGTAGGGCGATTTCAAGGGACCAAAAGGACAAAGGAAGTATGCGGTCTTGGCGGTCCAGAACCACTTGAGCCAGCCGGAGTTGTCTTCACATATAATCCATTTTAAAGTGGTTAAATCACGTGGTCTATAGTGATTATAAACCCTGGTTTATGTCTATTATGCCTCTTTGATGCCAGTTTTGATGCTCAGAACTCATCATTGGCTCAGACTGGATTGCTCCAACCAGTATATAAATTTTTTTGTGCCCGTAGAACCACTTGACCAGGCTGACAAAATTTATGCATTCATATTTAGTTTGGCCTAAAAAGTATTATTTCTCTGCCTTTTTGATTTGTCCGTTTTCAGGTCACTTTAGGCCAGGCGGGCTTTTCCCATTTGTACAAAAGTATTCCTGGTAATTCTAATTAGTTAGTCTAGCTAAATAAAAAACACCATCTCAGCTTTTAAACAAACAAGTTAAAGGGACATGTCCAACCCCCAAAACAAATAAATTTCACCCCGTTACTGGCCCACATCAATAGGTTTAAAACAATCCTTTCCTACATTCCTGCCTCAAACAGTCCCCTGCTGTGCCCATTTCAAAGCCAAGAAAACGCTGTGTAGGAGCAGTGTTGTGACTCATGATGTGCCTGGAGACTTCTCCTCAACCATCATCAAGGTTGAGGCTGCTCAGTGCAGCCTCCCTGGCCTCTCAGCCAAATCAACCGACGCGGCTGCAGTCCGCCCCTGCTTCAATTCCGCAAGCAGAGGGCGCCTGAACACTTGCAGGGAGGAGAGGATGGGGGGGGCGAGGAGGTAAGTAAGAATCGGGGGACTTTACTAACAATTATGAATGGGTGTTGGGGCTGGGCGGAGCAGCCCTTACCACATATAAAAAGTTAAATTTGGGGTGGACTGCCCTTTAAATAATAACATAGTTGAATCGAGAACCAACGTACTATGTGTTTCTGGGAATACTAACCTCGAATATGATAGCTTAACCTGTGAAGCGCTCATTCACACTACATTCAGTTTTGTATCCATTTTTCAAGCGCAGGTGACGTTTAAAAAAAATGGACAGAAGCAAAAAACCCCACAGGATCTTCATAAATAGTCTTCACACCTGCTGCGTTACAATCCATTCGTTCCAATTAACGCCACTGCATGCACGATTCTTGTACCGTTTTTTCAGCATTTTCTATAAAAATTATTGTAATACACATTGTGAAAATGGATCCAACTGACAGGAAACGCATCTGCTGTATGTTTCTGTCAGTTTCTAGTGTGAACGTATAGCCCTTGCTGTAAAAAGAAACTTGCTTTAAATAAGCATATATTTTATTATTATATTGTGTTTGCCAGATAACTTAGTATGTATTTCGTAAACTTTATAAGACATTATAATACATTAAATGGATAGGGAGAGAATTTCATATTGCTGAAAAGGGAGTTTTAAAGCCTATTCTCTCCCTTCCTATTTTAAAGGGAATGTCCTTCTTTTAAGATGCCTAGTCACCCCCCAAAACCTCCACTTCGTGAGCGTTCTACCAGTTAAAAAATCCCCAGGAGTTACTTATCAGGACCCGGACCTCGCCGCTTCTCTGCCGGCCGGTTGTGAGGCTGTCAGTTAGGGAGCGACTGCGCCAAACCAATCGCACTGACAGCCGGACCAAGAAGAGAAGCGATCTGTCAGCGCAGAGTCCTGCCCTGTTTTTGCTCACCAAAGGAGAGGGGGCGTTGGAATAGCCGGACGAGGGGTCCGGGTTCAGGTAAGTAAGCTCTGGGGGACTTTGAAACTGTAGGAAACTCGCGAAAGTGATAGGTTTGTGTGTGGTGGTAGGGATATCATTTAAAAACAAACTGGTTTTTAGCGATGGTTGCCCTTTAATTGTATTAGTGACTTCTGTCATAGGCGCTTCACACTGCAAAACCGAGCACTGCATTCATGATGACTGGCTCAATAAAGCCGAAACGGGTCTTTAGTAGCATCTCGGTTTCTGCATTTAGGTTGTGGGGATGCTGTGTAAAAGTCTTTTTAAAGATTATAGCGTTCCAAAGAGTTCCATGAAACATGTTTGTGGTAAATTCCCAGAAGTCTTTGTTCCTTATTTGCATATTGCGAAAAGGGTTGATCCCAAAGCTGAATTCGTCTCCCTATTCTATTAACTGTATATGATGTCTGTCCATAGTTGCTTCACACTGCACAAAACAGCAGAGACCTGCACTACACTGATGATGGTCAATAAAGCTGTGAAACTGGTCTTATAGTTGTGCTCGGTTTTGGCATTTATGATGTGGGAATGCGCGTAAAAGTCTTTGTTAAAGATTATAGCAAGTTAAGAGCTTCCATGGAAACATGGTAAATTCCAGAAGTCTTTGTTCCTTATTTGACATTTATAAATTTAAAGCATATTGAATTTGAAATTAAAGGAGAAAGTTCAGTGCAAAACATGTATTTTCAGAAAAAAAGAGCAGGTATGCTTTTCATCCTAATGGGTAGGCCACACTGCTTGCGTTTTTTTGCGATTCGCCGTTGCGATTTCCAAAATTTCATGATGAAAACGTGACAACGCAAAAAAAACTGACGTTTTTTGCGGTTGCGATTGCGTTTTGCGTTCTGCATTTTTAATCGCAATTCGCATGGTTTCCTTACTTATTGAAGAAATCGCAATCGCACAAAGCGCAACGGAAAAATCGCACATAGAATGCAGCTATGGTTTGCGTGTTGCAGGTGGCAGTGCCCTAATGACTTAATCTGCCAATCAGCATTTTGTAGGGTGTAAAATAAATGCAACACGAAATACTGGACTTCCTTTTTACAGGGCCCTTAATAGAGAACGTTATGGTTTGCCCTTGACCCAGCGCCTGGGTTGATTCAGTGCTCAGTAGAGAATCGAGCATGTTGACCAATCAACAGTCAATCAGTTAGAAATTACTGTTAGGAAATTCAGGAGGTGGTGCATCCTGGAAGAAGGACAGTCTTAGAACCTGAAATGTAAGCTCACGAATGTCAACAGCAGGTGAACAGCAAGGGTATGACCTCAACTGATTTTTCAAAATGGTAAGTAGAATTACACAAACTAACAAATTTAAAACAAATATTGATAATTTCCCAAGGTGAAATGTCCCTTAAACTCTCTATTTAAAAAAACCCCCTTTTAAGACCAATAAGAGTTGTTATGAATGTCTATTTAAAGTTAATAATACAAGGGGTGGTGTTTTAGCATCAGTTAAAGCTTTGTTCAGTGATATAAAATATCTCAGTGAGGACTCGAGGTAAAACAGGTTGAATAGTTAATGCGTAAACCGATTCAGTTAGACAATCAAGGTATACTTGTCTTAAGGCCGAAACTATTTCTAGTTACTGTTTAATAGAGTTTTCAGACAAGAAGACTATACCACAACACACGTTATTGACACAAACCTTTTTCATCCTCTTTGCAACAATACAGTATTAAGCTCATGTGTGTATTAACGGGCATGTCCACCCCAAAACTATAATCCCCCCAACTACTGGCACCACCATGGAGTGTTGTTTAATCCTTACCTCACAGCCCAACTCCATTCTTGGTTCTCTGTAGTCCCCCCCAAAAAGTTCCAACAAACTGCCCACCAGGAGGGCTTAGCGGTCCATATAGACACTGCTGCTAGCTGCCTAAGGTAATGTTTGCAGCGTACTGGCAGCAATTCTCCCCCCTCCTCCCCCTCCCTCCCGTTCTACTATCCTCCCTAGCTCATATCCCCCTTAAATTGTGCTCCCCCATGTCCCACAGCCCCAAAAGCTGTTTTTTTTTTAAAAAAAAAAAAAAGCTCCCAAACTGTCTTACCTTACCTCTCCGCTTTCCTCAGCTGCATTGAAGTGACCGGAGCCGCGTCCGCTTGATGGCTGCCGCCTCAGCCAATCACCACCACCCCAAAAAGACGCGACTGCCGGTCCCGCCCTCTCTTGCATTCTCGCAAGCAGAGGGCCGGCATGAGCGGAGGATCGAGGGGAGGTTTTACTAAGGAGTGGGGGGGGCTTTTTAAAAAAAAAAACCATGCGGTTGGGGGGCTTTTTTGGGGGGGATAGGGGGAGCATAATATTAAAAGTTAATTTAGGGTGGGACATTTACGCCTTAAATCAAACTAACTTTTCACTTTTGTTTACCTCCTTATTTTATTGATCTTACAATTTTTTTTCAATTTAGTTCTTGAACTGGTTAATACAGTAGATCAAGAACCAGAAGGTTGCTTGAAAAGCAACCTTCTAGTTTCATGTTCCTACAAGAACTTAAAACTATTCAGAGGTTAGCTCCCCAAAGTTGGCACTTGTAAGCATATTCAAAACCTTATATAGGTTGTGGTGATGAATATGAACAAAAATATATTAGGTGGGTTTCACACCAGCAGGATATTTCTGCAGGTGAGGTGGCTCGGATAATACTGTTAGTGTGGGGCGGCTAGCTTACACCAACAGGCAATCGGGGTCCAGTGGTAAATCGCGGCCGATCGTGCGGTTCCCTTTGGGACCCACAATCGGTCCCGCTGCACGTCAGACGCACCAACTATTACGCAACGACAGTCATTTGTACTGGCCAGCGCTCGCTGGTAGCGAACATTGTCAGGGACAAAAAATAGTGTAGGGGATACTCAGCCTTATACCTAACACCAAAACATTCAAATTTTCTGGAACATGCCGAAACTTTACTTAAGTATTGTATAAAAGAAGGCCTGTATTATTAATGTTACATTTCATTGGCGATGGACTTTCTCAACATGGCAAGTTAATAAAAAAACAAAAAAAACAAAACCAATAACTATTTTGATACTTTTATTTTCAAATGATGATTACAAAGGGTTCAGACCTTTTTTTAATCCTATCTACAAAGCAAAGCCATAAAAAACCATCTTGATTTTGTGGTCAGATAATTCTTAAACCTTGCTTTAATTTTCAATGTATATAAGCGAAAAAGAATAGATCTCAAGCACAAAAATATCCTGAAAACAAAATTCTTTGATTACTTATAGATAGTCCTTTAATATCTAAGCATGTGTTCTGGTACTTTAAAGCTTATCTGTTTTCAAATACAGTTTTCAGAGGATACTCTGTACACTTGTCTTTACAATACTCAAAAATAGAGATAATAAATGACATTTTCAGGTTTTCAGAACTAGCACCCTACATTTTGGTGAAACATAAAAAAATCTAATAATTCAATGAATCTGCTGCTGTGGATCAAACTCAGTCGGTACTGTTAATATATTGTTTAACTTACTGGACAAAAATAAGTATGTTTGCAGAAACAACATATACAGAAAGTATATAACTGAAGAGTTTAAAATAAGGAGGAGGGGGAGTAACAGCTGGTATCCACAGCCTGTTCAGAAAAAGAAAAATGCTTATCGTTGTCACCTTTCAAGGACACAATGACAGAATAAAATAAACGTAATGTTTAAAAAATACTAAAAGAATTAGAGAAGAGAATAGCTAAAACTGCATAAAATAGAAAATTATCTTGATACTGATATTTGCCTGAAACAAAACAAATTTATCTGAATCTGTATTGTGGTAGATTGAATTATAAGCCAAATTTATAACAAGACAATATTAAAGAGTAATTATTATAATCATGGTAAATTAAGTATAAAGAACCATGCTAGAGGTTTACAAGATCTTTAAACTTAACCTCTACAAGGGTTGGAATGACCAAAAAAATAAACACAAAGAATTATTCTAAGTTTTCCAACGTTTGCTTTGGGTTGGAAGTTAGGATTTAAAAAAAACGAAAGTCAGGTTTTACTAAATTTCCCAACATAAAAATTATAATCCATTCTACACAAATATTTAAAGAAGTAAAAATAAAACAATGTTTATATAAATAATCATTTTTATGGGAACGGCAAAGAAAGCTGATCATCATTATAAAGTTGCACTGCAAAAAAAAGTGAAAGGTATTAAAAATATGTACACCAAGTTGTGAGGAGCTGTCAGAGACTGCAGGAGATTTACTTATTACGTCAATGGTCTTTGGCTGGTTTGCTGTGGTTTGGAGGGCTTGGCTCTTTCTTGGACCTTAGATGCCTTCACTGGCTGGGCTTTGCAGTTTTTGTTTTTTGGCCTTCTTGGGGGGAGGTGAGGCTTTTTTTGGTAACTTTCTTCACTTTTTTCTCCACTTTGGGCTTTCTTGGCCTACCTGGTGTGATTTTGCGGCTTTTTTAGGCTTAGCAGCTTTTTTGGAGAGTAGCAACTCTTTTTTAACTTCCTTTAGGCTTTGGCTGGTTTCTTGGCCGTTGCTTTGGCTTATCGAACAAAGAACTGAAGCACCCACTCCCTTGGTTTGTTGAGAGTGCCTTTAAAGTCACAAGCGTTTATGACAGCTTAATTTGGGCATCTGCATTTTTCCACTTTGTGTGGATTTTTGATTGTTGGGTATATCTGGATGACTGACGCCGAGAACCAGAAACGACTTTCGCTGGCCTGGACTGCAGCCACGTCATATCAGAGTACTTGGGTGGTCTGTTGACTGTCTTGGAAGCCTTTGATTTCTTAGCTTGGCAGCTGCGTGCAGAAGCTTGAATTTTCTGCCATTGTTAAGAAACTTCTTAGACAGATGCCTTCAAGAATAAATCTTTTTAGATACCAGAAAGCAAAAAGGGACCGACGTCAAGCCAGACTTGGTAAGTCCAGTGAATGGACATTGTGGTCAATACAATGAGCCAGGGGCAGCCTTCACCAAACGTGCTGATTCCAAGTGTCTAATCCCTCCAACAGGAAATTTTTCCCCTATTGAAAGTTGCGATTAGTTCCTATTTGTTAGGGGCTTTGGTTTATTCCCAGGGGACTTTGCACTGTCTCACTGTCACTGCCTTCAGCTGAACTTCCTGTCAGAAGGAGAAGGCCCCCCTCCTTCTTTTTTTTATCTGGCAAATTTCTTAGCTTACAACAAGCTTCCCCTCCTCAGCCCCTCACTGTTGTTATGCTGGAGCTCCTGTGTGTCTCTTGACTCTTGTGACAGCCGCGTTCTCTTTTCATCAGAACCTTCCTCCCTCGATTGGCCCCTCCCGCACGTTACAAGCCTTTTATGTGCTTGGGGTCGGAACCGAGTTGAGACTTAGCAGGCTGCTGCTGGGCGGGAGAGGAGGTAGACATGGCGCGTCCTCGTATATCGTGTTTTCTTCCCGACACAAACGTCTTGTTCTTAGGCCATGTGGGCCACGAGTCCCCGTATCTATAGCACGGGACCGTCAGTCTCTGTTCTATCGTTCCTCGGTCTCTGTCTATCCCGGACCCCGACAAGGTCTCGGAGATCCCCGAAAAAAACAGTGCAGCTGCTGCACAAATCTCAGCATGTGGTCCTTTCTGCCCCCCGAGTGACGGGCCCCCTGGTGGTCTCTGGGGGATAAGAGCGGGCAGTTGAAGGCTGATCCTGGTTAGGTGGGGTCATCGAATGAACTATTGGGTCCTGCACTGGACTTCATTGGGGGTCTCAAAAGGCCAACCCAAACTAACACAGAGATCGGGAGCGAGTTGTCCATCAGGGAAAAGGGGGGAGGATTGGAGCACTTCCTGGGGGACCCCCGTAACCGCATGGGGGACACCCTCAAAAACAGTGCACCAGGGCACCCCAAACTTCCAATTTCATACCATTACAAGGGAACTGGCAAGTGATTTGGGGAAAATTTTCAGGTTGTTAACTTCCAGCAGTTGTTTTCATGGCTCCATTGTATTGCTGGGATTATCACATAGAAAACTAATCCCGTGGGGGGACACATCCCTAAAATAAATTACTGAGGTCCCCCCAGACCGCACTAGGAAAACTCTGTACCACCCACAGACACTTTGTTAAGGTTTACATGGTCCTGCAGATTAAGGGGATCTTATTATATCAGTTAACTGGCATAGTCACTCTGCTAGTCTAGGAGTGTAGAACTTGGGTAAGGTTAGGGGAATTACAAGCACCCTACATCTCAGGTGGGGCAATAGAGTGCCACCCCAATACAAGATCTCAGGTTAGGGCATTAGGATGCTCCCCAACATCCCAACTTTAGAACATTTAGAATGGCACCCCAATAAAAGATCCATGGATGGGCACTTTAATGCACCCACAGTATATAAGGTTGGGGCAATTAGAGTGCACCCCAATAAATATCTCGGGTTGGGGCCCTTAGACCGCCACCCAGTATCTAAGGTTTGGCGAATTAGAATGGCACCCCAATATATAACTAGGTGTGTGGCCACTTTAATTTGCCAACACAGTGTTTCAGGTGAGGCAGCAGACTGCCCCCATTTAAATATTCCTATGGGTGAGGGCACTTAAGATGCACCATGGGCAATTCAGGTTGGGCATATCGAGTGCACCCCAATAACGATCTCAGGTTAGGGTTGGGGACTTAATGCACTATGGGATTTCAGGTTGGGGCATTCTAGAGTGCACCCTAATAAAGTTCTACGTTTGGGACACTTAAGGCACCATGGTATATCAGGTTGGGGCATTTAGAGGGCACCCAATAAATATCTCAAGTTGGGGCACTTAATGCACATGGTATATCAAGTTGGGGCATCTAGACCGCAACCCATAAATATCTACGGTTGGGACAATTAATGCACCTTGTATATCAGGTTGGGGCATTCTAGAGTGCACCCCAATAAATATCTCAGGTTGGGGCACGAAAGCACCATGGTTATATCTAAGGTATGGGCATCTAGAGGTGCAAACCAATTAATACGTAGGTTGGGGCCACTTAATGCACCATGGTATTTTCAGTGGGGCATTGGACGGCACCCAAATAAATATCTAAGGTTGGGCACTGTAAGCCACCACTGGGTTATATAAGGTTTGGGGCATCTAGACCGGCCCATCCCAATAAAATATCTCAGGTTGGGGACACGTTAATGCACCACAGTATATTCAGGTTGGGGCATTAGACTGACACCCCAATAAATATCTCGGGTTGGGGCAATTTAAAGCACTATGATAATCAGGTTGGAGGAATCGAGTGCACCCAAGATTTTAGAGACCTCATTTAAATTTTTTTTACACAAAAGTGTATTATTACATTATTGAGCAATTACGTAACATTTCTGTTACTATATGGCATGTTTCAGTCCACGTAAGTTAAAATGATGTGTAATGGGCCATAGTTATAAAGGTGCGGTATCCCTTGTTAGCGATACCGTGCCTTTAACATTCAATATCGCAATAGTAAATTTACGGCGCTATCATAAATCTACGATAGCAGCTGTAAATCTAAGATCACGGTCATAAATCTATGACCGCAATTGTAGATTTACACTCGCCACAGAATACCATTGCGGTAGTTTACTACCTCATGGTATTCTACGATAGAGTGGAGGTACATTTACAATCGCTTACTGTAAATGTACAGTACGATCACGGCCGTACATTTATGGCTGTGATCTTACAATAACGAAAACTTTGCGATACTGTGGGTTTTTAAATATGACCCAATGTGCTGAATATATCAGGTGTGGTTTGGGGCAGGAAACAGACAAATGGACAGTGTTTTGTTTTAAGGGTGGACATATCCTTTAAGTGGTGTTTTTTAAGGGATTAACAGATGTTATTCGATAAATGTTCTTAATGTTTAAAATGGTGCTAATTTTGCCACAACCAATCAGATGTAAGCTTACAAATGTTAAATAAGATCTGATTGGTTGGGGCAAAATTAGCACCATTTTAAACGATAAGAAATTTTATTGAATAACCCTGTAAATAACTTAAAGAGAAATTATACCCAATTTTTATACTCAGAATCTGAAAACAATTCCCTTAAAAACCACCATAAAACTGTAAAATCCCACTTCAGTAATGTATTTAAGTAAATATAAGGCTGTTAAGAAACGGATGAAGTATCTGTGTGTATGGGCAGTGTCAGACTACACCTTCCTGGCCTCAGTCACATGCTTCCTTGCTTTATCTGTCGTAAAAGGATTGGCTAGAGATTATTAATGGTGGCGACCAACTGTAACAAGTTTCTGGCAATAGCTAAGGACTGAGCATGTGCAGAACATAATGGTCATGACCAAACTGTGTGTGTGATATAGAATGCTATGAAGTAAAGCACAAAACCATATGTTATTTAGGTAAAATTTCCCAGAACCCATATCATCAAAATGAGAGGTTAAGACACAGATTTCTGGTTTTATATCAAGGTGTTCTGCCTTCTGGTTCAGTGTTGTTCTGTATCTTTAGTGTCCTTTAAATAAAGTTCTGAGCATGAAAACCACCACCAAAATAGACATTAACACCATCAGGACTGTTGTTGTAGAGTTTTACATGATCGCATGGGATTAGCATGTTTATGCGCAATCGCATGTTATTTCCTTTCTCAAAAAAAGAAATTGCAAGTGCAAACATACAGAAATAGCACACATGAAAAATTCAGGTGTGATGCAGTATTCCCGTGCCCTTACAGGGATAAAAAGAAGCATAGATGCATAAGACAATATTTTACATACTATACCATACCAATATTATTATTTGATAATAGGGGGTGCATTATTAACTATATATTGATTATCATAAGAGTAAAATTACAAGGTAGCTTGAAAGGAAGTCACTGTTGTGCCCTTTAACCCAGGCAGCAAAAAAAAGGGGAAAACAAGTGTATGTGGCTAATTGTGTGGGCAAGTGGGTATCTAGGGCTAAGCATGTAGACAAGTAAGTATCTGGGAGTAAGTGGGCCAGTGAACATCTGAGACTAAGCAAGTGGAGTATAGTGGTGTATCAGTAAGTATGTGGACCTCTGTGTGGGTTTGAGTGGTATGTTTTTGCATTTATGACAGTAAAACATTTTTTGATTGATTAGGTATGGTTGCTATAGAAACAGAAGGATAGGCTGTGTTAAGGGTGAATCAGTAGGTGTGTGTAACTGTGTCTATGTAGCGTTTAATTCCATAAAACTAAATTTTAAAGTTCATTCTGAGTAAATGCATATATATATTTTTATTATTCTGCTTTTATTTTGTAATTATATATAAAATTGTGTTTGTGTATTTTTGCATGTTGTGTCAGACAGATACAGTGTACGTTAGAGTAGCCTCAGATCCAGGTGTATTTCATTAAGTAACAGTTAGGCTTTAATAACAAACTTCAGAAGTTTTTACCTATTAAGGGCTAGGCCAAACTAACACGTTTTTCACAAGTTAAACCATAAAATACCATATTAAAAAGAATAAGGGAAAAATGTTCAGAGATGCATGAATCACTTGGGAACACTTTTTGGATTTCTTAGCTATAAGAAAGCACATTTCTATGTGTCCCGCACACGTGTGCCAAAGTTTCATGCCAAGTTTTTAGTCCACAAAATGAGTGAAATAAAAAAGGAGTGAATTGAAAGAAGTGATATTCTGCAAGCGATAACGTGGAACAAATCTTGTGACAAAGTACAATGTGAATTGGCAATGTACAAAGAAGCAGTGGGAAATGTATTTTGTTCTTGAGTATGAGGTGCAGTGTGCAGTATAATATGTATATTTGTGAATCAGAGTGTGTGTAAAAGTGTTTGTGACATATGTCATCCTCAATAACAATAGAAAGGGAGTCTGAAGCACTCACTAAAATCCATTTATTATAAGGGATTAATACATTAAAATCACTTTAAGGATCCATCAGAATTCCCTAATAGACATGGCAGAAGTACTTTATATGAAATCTGGGCTCTCCAACTGCGGTAACAAGTATCACATATTCACAGTTTAATATTAAGATTTAAACATTAATTAGATGAAGCATACATTTCTTTTTGACCTGTGCAAACTCAGGGGTCATCATAAAGTAATTAAAGGGCATGTCCACCCCAAACTAAAATTTAACCCACTACTGGCCCCACTGTGTACATCCCTGAGTGGAGATTTTTAAATGAGCCATGAAGCCAGGGAGACACATTTGACCCACATTTCTAATGTGGCATTGTGTTTATCAATAGTAATAGTTTATAATAGTTTGTAATAGTTTGTATATAGCGGTTTACATGTGTGTAACAGTGTGTGTTTGTATACCGTAAGTGTATGTGTGTTTAGCAAGATAAGTTTATGTAAATGTCTGTACTACTGTCTGTGTGTGTTCGAGATAGCTGCTAATCTATCAACTGATTTGCTGGTACTATCTAGTGCATCATCTTTAGAAAGGGCTTCATTCTGTGACAACAGCCATGCAGACAAATTTGATGCAGTGGCTGGCATATGGTATGTGCACTGACAGGCTTACCTCCTGTGCACTGACAGGCTGACCTCCTTGGTTTCTACCACCTAAGCCAAACATTGAATGCATACAGTGAGAACAGTGGAGAACAGACAGTAACGGTCCCATACCGTGAGAACAGACAGTAAAGGTCCCATACAGTGAGACCAGACAGCAGTGGCGTATCTACGTTAAAACATTCTGGGCACGTGCCCCGGATGTTTGGCAAAGTTCCCCGAATGTTTTAACTGCCTGTGCCCCCTGCAAGTGCCCCGAATTCCCGGATTTCCCAGCTGCGCGAACCTCTGGGCACGTTGCGCAGCCGGCGCACGTAATGACGTCATGCGCAATGCCGGCGCGCCGATGTCACGAACGCGCCGCGCGAAAGAGAGATATCAGGGAGGGAGTCCAGATAGGTATCAGTGCACCGTAGCAGTACTAGCAGCAGAGCCTAGATATTAGATAGATTAGATAGATTAGATGGATAGCAGTTACATAGCAGAGTTAGATAGATAGATAGCAGAGTTAGATAGATAGATAGATAGATAGATAGCAGAGTTAGATAGATAGATAGATAGATAGCAGTTAGATAGATAGATAGCAGAGTTAGATAGATAGATAGATAGATAGATAGATAGATAGATAGATAGATAGATAGATAGATAGATAGATAGATAGATAGATGATAGATAGATAGATAGATAGATAGTAGGTAGGTAGGTAGGTAGATAGATAGATAGATAGATAGATAGATAGATAGAGAGATTAGATAGATAGAGTAGATAAGATAGCAGAGTTAGATGCAGAGTTAGATAGATAGGTAGATAGATAGATAGATAGATAGATAGATAGATAGATAGATAGAGATAGAGGATAGATGTAGATAGAAGATAGATAGAAGACAGACAGACAGACAGACAGACAGACAGACAGACAGATAGATAGATAGGTAGGTAGGTAGGTAGGTAGGTAGGTAGGTAGGTAGGGGGTAGGTAGGTAGATAGATAGATAGATAGATAGATAGATAGATAGATAGATAGATATTAGAGCAGATAGATAGATAGATAGTAGATAGATAGATAGATAGATAGATAGGAGAAGATAGAAGAGATAGATAGATAGATAGATAGATAGATAGATAGCAAGAGTTAGATAGATAGCAGAGTTAGATAGAAGATAGATAGATAGATAGATAGATAGATAGAAAGACAGAAGACAGACAGACAGACAGACAGACAGACAGACAGACAGACAGACAGATAGATAGATAGATAGATAGATAGATAGATAGATAGATAGATAGATAGATAGATAGATAGAAAGGTAGGTAGGTAGGTAGGTAGATAGATAGATAGATAGATAGCAGAGTTAGATGCAGAGTTAGATAGATAGGTAGATAGATAGATAGATAGAATAGATAGAGAGATATGCAAGTTAGAAGATTAGCAGGTAGCAGTTAGATAGATAGCAGAGTTAGATAGATTGATAGATAGATAGATAGATAGCAGAGTTAGATATATAGAGTAGATAGATAGATAGATAGATAGATAGATAGATAGATAGATAGATAGATAGATTAGGATAGATAGATAGATTAAGCAGAGTTAGATGCAGGAGTTAGATAGATAGATAGATAGATAGATAGATAGATAGATGAGATAGATAGATAGATAGATGATATAGATAGATAGATAGAGAGAGATAGGTAGGGTAGGTAGATAGATAGATAGATAGATAGATAGATAGATAGATAGATAGATAGCAAGAGTTAGATGCAGAGTTAGATAGATAGGTAGATAAGATAGATAGATAGATAGATAGATAGATAGATAGATAAGATAGATAGATAGATAGATAGATAGATAGATAGAGAGATAGATAGATAGATAGATAGATATAGCAGTAGATAGATAGATAGATAGATAGATATAGATAGGATAGATAGATAGATAGATAGCAGAGATTAGAGTAGATAGATAGATAGATAGATAGATAGATAGATAGATAGATAGATAGATAGATAGATAGATAGATGATAGATAGATAGATAGATAGATAGACAGACAGACAGACAGACAGACAGACAGACAGACAGACAGACAGACAGATATGATAGATAGATAGAATAGATAGATATATATAGATAGACAGAATTAGATAGATAGACAGAGTTAGATAGATAGATAGATAATAGATAGATAGATAGATAGATAGATAGATAGATAGATAGATAGATAGAGTTAGATAGATAGATAGATAGATAGATAATAGATAGATGGATAG
>CM033472.1:221082507-221094159 GCA_019447015.1 Hymenochirus boettgeri | reverse complement strand
GATAGATAGGGGCAGAGGTCCATGTAGAAGGTACAAGAATGTCTCCCTGGCCAAAGGTGTGGGCAAGCGTCTGACTACAACTAAACACAGCAGTAAGTTTAAAATGACCAAATTGCTACCAGTATATAATGAAATTGCCAGTTTACTGTGCCTTTGTGTCATTAATTTGTGTCTCTCTATCCAACCCTCTGATCTCTATCTCTGTCTGTTTATTTCACTGTCTTTCTGTTTATTTATCACTATCGGGCTGTGTGTCTATGTTTGTGGTTTTCTATCTGTCTGTATCTTTTTGGCAATCTCAAGTCTCGCAAGTACATAGTGGGTGTGGCCTAATTGGGGCGGAGAAAGGGCGTGGCCTAAAAAAGTGGCGGTTCCCTAAAAAAGGGGTTCCCAAAAGTGACCCTGATCTTCTTAGACCCTAGATATGCCCCTGCCAGACAGTAAAGGTCCCATACAGTGAGAACTGACAGTAAAGGTCCCATACAGTGAGTACAGAGAGTAAAGGTCCCATACAGTGAGAACTGGCAGTAAAGGTCCCATACAGCGAGAACAGACAGTAAAGGTCCCATACAGTGAGAACAGACAGTAATGGTCCCATACAGTGAGAACAGACAGTAAAGGTCCCATTCAGTGAGAACAGACAGTAAAGGTCCCATACATTTTCTCTTTCTTTCTCCTGTTTCTATCCTTTATCTCTCACATTCTCTCTCTTCTGCAGTCTCTGTCCTCTGTCTCTCTAGTTCTTTGTCTCCTGTGGTATCTATTCTATATCTCTTACATTATCTATATCTTGCAGTTTCTATCATCTATCTCTCATGCTCTTTCTCTCTCCTGCAGTATCTTTACTCTTTCTCTCACCTTTCCCCCTCTCTCCTGCAGTCTCTATCTCTCAAACACTCTCTCTACTGCAGTCTCTCTCTCTCACTCTACTTCAGTCTTTATACTCTGTATCTCACCCACTCTCTTTCTTGAAATCTCTATCATCTGTCTCTATCATACTCTCCCTTCTCTCATGCATTATCTATCCTCTATTTCTCACTGGGGTGCTTCTAGAATTTTTGGTGCAAAAATGTGGGTATGGCTTGTGGAGGTGGGCATGGTGAATTAACAGTGTCTGGTGAACTAGAGGGCTGACTTTACATTGGCTGGTGAACTGGAGGGGTGACATGACACTGTCTGGTGAACTGGAGGGCTGGCCTAACAGTGGCTGCTGAGCCCTCCAGCCTCGTGTTCAGCGGACACTGTTAGTTCAGCCTTACAGTTTCCCAGCCACTGTTAGCTCAACCCTCCAGTTCAGCAGACACTGTTAGGTCACTGTATGTTGGCATATAGATACCACATAAAAGGTGGTAATATATGTGCCAAAAGGAGTGTCCCCAGAGACTGGTATATTCAAGTTTGCCCACAGTGAGTTTGACTGGTACATACAAATTTGCCCATAGAGTGACTGGTACATACAAGTTTTCATACAGTGACCAGTACATACAAATTTGACCACATTGACTGGTACAAATAAGTTTGCACACAGTGACTGGTACGTATAATATTGCCCACAGTGTGACTGATACATATAATATTGCCCACAGCGTGACTAGTATGTTTAATAGTGCCCATGGTGTGCCAGGTACATTTAATAGTGCCCCAAGTGTGACTGGTACATTTAATAGTGCCACACTTTGACTGGTACATTTAATAGTGCCCACAGTGGGACTGGTACATTTAATAGTGCCCACAGGTACATTTAATAGTGCCCACGGTGGGACTGGTACATATAATAGTGCCCATAGTGAGACTGGTACATTTAATAGTGCCCACAGTGTGAATGGTACATTTAATATTGCCCTCAGTGTGACTGGTACATTTAATAGTTCCCACAGTGTGACTGGTACATTTAATAGTGCAAATGCACAAGCATACCAAAATAGCAACTGCCTGTACTAGATAGGTGCAATCCTCACAGCCCCTTACCCCAAGGGCCAATGCAATCCTACTTATTAAAGAATTATTTTTTTTGTACAAAATCCTAGCAAAAATACTGGCCAACAGGCTACAGAAAGTGATACAGCTAATTATTCATCCAGACCAAACTGGCTTCATGCCAGGAAAGTCAGCCAGGTAGACCACGACCTTTCGGGATCCAGAACAATGTTATCATTAGATGCGCAGAAAGCGTTTGATTTTGTCGAGTGGCCCTTTTTGTGGTCCTGTTTACACAAATTTGGGTTTGGACCATCATACAGAAAATGGGTCCAACTCCTATATGCTCAGCCCACTGCTGTGATACTGGTAAAGGGCGAGTGCTCATCCCCCTTCCCACTGACCAGAGGAACTCGCCAGGGATGCCCCTTGTCCCCATACTTCTTCGTTTAGCTATTGAACCCCTAGCCATTCAACTAAGGACATGCCCCAATATACAAGGGCTGAGTATTGGACAACATTCCTCGCTTTTGAGCCTATACCTGATTCTGTACCTGGCGGACTTGCAGGAATCCCTAGTCACAACATACCAGATAGTTAAGAACTGTGGCCCTGCTACTGGATTGTACATTAACTGGAATAAATCGTATCTCTTCCCAATAGATCTCAACCCTATACTCCCTCCTCAGATAGAAAATCTCATCCCAATTGCTGAAGAATTTAAATATCTCGGTATCATAATAACTAAAACAACAGACCATTTTGTCGAACGAAATATAACTCCACTACTAGACCTAATTAAATCAAAAGTTAAAACTTGGAAAAACCTCCCTATAAATCTTATTGGCAAGATTAATCTAATTAAGATAATACTACTCCCCAAAATCCTGTATATATTACAACACAGTGCAAACTATTTACTCCCCTCTTTCTTCAAAGAACTCAACAGCCACTTGATCTCATATCTATGGGGTGCAGGTAGAGCGAGAACAAAGCTTATCAAACACTCAGAGGGACTAGCTCTCCCAGATTTTCACCTCTATTATCTGGCGGGACAACTCAAGTACTATAAAACATGGATACACATGACGACACACATTAAACCTACATACAACACAGAACCACTCCTACAGGCATACCTACCTACTCACCCCTACACATTCCTTAATTTCCCTCATAATAAACTTCCACTGGAAGGCACGGAACTACATAAACAGAAATTCCAAGTGTGGAAACAAACAATTCGGATCCTGAAATATACAGATATACCAGAAAACACTCCACTATGGCATAACAACAAATACCCTCCTGCCTTCCCTGCAGTAACAATCTGGGAAGCTATCAACATTCATAATTTGGGCAGGTGATACGCAACAATAGGCTGATATCATTTCAAGAGCTTCAAACTGAGTATAAAGTTCCCAATAATTATGTTTCGATATCTGCAACTTAAATACTGTTTTATATCTGAATTCCAAACAACTAATATACAAGTAACCGAACACCCAATGGGCAAGATAATTAAAAGTGAGGAAGAGAAACGTCTGATATCAAGGTTATACTCCTGTCTACTAACCGCTAAAATTAAACGAGAATAACAGTATCATAAACAAGTGGCAGAGGTACATACCTGATATAACCGAAGATGATTGGGATGAGTTGGCAGAAACACATACGCATGTCTCACCAACAGCCCCCAACAAACTCATGCAATATTATATTCTCCACCAGGTATATCTATCACCATATAGACTAGCCAAAATATCTCCTACATACTCAGCATCCTGCCCCAAATGCCAACACACCCCAGCTGATTTTTGGCACCTTATTTGGCAGTGCCCTAGGGTCTCTAGATTCTGGGATAAAGTCTTAACTTTCCTAAACAATAAATGTCAAGTATCAGTTTCTAGGGACCCCAAAATGTGTATACTGGGAATACACAGACCTCTGGAACAATACTCAACTAACTTTCTTGAGGCAAACCATCTTCTATGCCAGGAGAGTACTAATGCTATCATGGATGTTACAGGAACCTCCGAAATTTAAAGCCTGGAAAGCAATTGTAGCTCATATGCTACCATTCCTTAAATTTAATATATATAAATAGAGGAAATACCCTCAAATTCGAGAGAATTTGGGCCCCGTGGTACGACTCCATGGCTTGCGTGTATTTGGAGGCCCAGACCCTGGATACCTTGTGCCCCTACAGAAGGATCAGTCCAATGAACTTTCCCCTACTAGCTAAATTGCTATAAGATATTATATAACACTTGCTAAATAAAAGGAAATAATGTGCGATTATTGTACTGGAAAAATAGTAATGTAAACTGCATTACCCCTTGCTTATGCAAATAAGGAATACCCCTTTTCCCCAACACCCCCCTCCCCTGATGGTAATTGTTATGCTAATCCCCTTTCCTCGGTTAAATGATATCTCAAAATGTTTAATATACTGTATAGATCTAGATGATATGTATAAAACAACAATATGATGAACAAAATGTAAAAACCCTTCTCTTTTGATTGTATAAAAGATAATTTTGTAAATATATGATATGTATCGCTAGATGCTGAAATAAATAAAATTGGTTAAAAAAAAAAAGAATTATTTTTTGAAAGATTATTTATTGAGCAAAAACATAAAACGTTGAAACGAAACGTTGAAAGGTTTGAACTCAGTTCTGGTGATGGCAGGCAGAGACAAGATCACACACAGCAAAAGGGCAATGAATGGACTTTCTGGGTGCTTTTCACTCTTGTACGTGCTATCATGGCGGCCACGCTTTACGTTTAAGTTGTGAACACAAACAACTGCGCTTCTCACCCTGCCTCATGGGAAAGATGGCCCTGACAGGCAGATAAGATAGATAAAGACAGAGAGATAGATTGACTGATAGAAAGAGAGCGGTTTGGATAGATTAGATTGCGGTTTAGATACACATGTACATATGCACATAAGAGTTTGAGATCAGTGACAGTGACTTTTAACCCCTATATTACAACATTGGAGTTTGAGATGCTGCACACAGTGACTATTAACCCCTACATAACCACATACGAGTTTGAGATCAGTGACAGTCACTATTAACCCCTACATTACCACATAGGAGTCCAAGATCAGTGACAGCGACTTTTAACCCCTACATTTCCACATAGGAGTCCGAGATCAGTGACAGTGACTTTTAACCCCTACATTACCACATAGGAGTCTGAGATCAGTGAGAGTAACTTTTAACCCCTACATTACCACATAGGAGTTTGAGATCAGCGACAGTGATTTTTAACCCCTACATTACCACACTGGAATCTGAGATCACAGATTCCAGTGTGGTAATGTAGGGGTTAAAAATCACTGTCACTGATCTCAAACTCCTATGTGGTAATGTAGGGGTTAATAGTCACTTTCACTGACTCCAGTTTGGTAATGCAGGGGTTAAAATTCATTGTCACTGATCTCGGACTACTATGTGGTAATGTAGGGGTTAAAAGTTACTCTCACTGATCTCAGACTGTGGTAATGTATGGGTTAATAGTCAATGTGTGCAGCATCTCAAACTCCAATGTGGTAATGCAGGGGTTAAAAACCACTATTACTGATCTCAAACTTCTATGTGGTAATGTAGAGGTTAAAAGTCACTGGGTGCAGCAGCATCTTAAACACCAATGTAGTAATGTAGGGGTTAATAGTCACTGTCACTGATCTCATACGCTTATGTGGTAATGTAGGGGTTAATGTGTTTATATGCATATGCAATAAATCTCTACTATCGACTTTCAAGACTGGTGTGGCTCTACTTAATTCCCTAACACTCTCATTGATCTCAGACTCCTATGTGGTAATGTATGGGTTAATAGTCACTTCCATTGATCTTAGACTCCAATGTGGTAATGTGATAGATAGATACATGTCAAAATGTAAAATTGATCCTGCCAATTAAAGCTCTTTTGATTGAGTTGATTTGATTGATAGATGCTAGTAGATAGATAGCAGTTAGATAGATGAGCACGAGTTAGATAGAAGATAGATAGATAGATAGCTAGATAGATAGATAGATAGCAGAGTTAGATAGATAGATAGATAGATAGGAAGAGTTAGATAGATAGATAGATAGTAGATAGAGAAGATAGATAGCAGAGTTAGAAGATCAGTAGATAGATAGAATAGAAATAGATAGATAGATGCAGGATGGATGGATGGATGGTGGATGGAGGATATGGATGGAGGGATGGATGGAGGGAGGATGGATGGATGGATGGTATGGATGATGATGATGGAATGGAGGGATGGATGGGGATAGAGAGAAGATAATAGATAGCAGAGTTAGATCGATAGAGAGTAGTAGATAGATTAGATAGAGATAGATAGCAGAGTTAGATAGATAGATAGATATGATAGATAGATAGATAGATAGATAGATAGATTAGATAGATAGATAGATAGCAGATAGATAGAAGATAGATAGATAGAAGATAGATACATGTAAAAAAATGTAAATTGATCCTGCCAATAAAGCTCTTTTGTTTTATGTGATTGATTTGATAGTAGATAGATAGATAGATAGATAGCAGTTAGACTAGAAGATAGCAGAGTTAGATAGTAGATAGATGATAGGATGATAGATAGCTTAGGATAGATAGCAGAGTTAGATTAGAGATAGAGAGATGGAGAGATAGCGAGTTAGATAGAAGAGAGATAGATGTAGAAGATAGATAGATAGAGAGATAGATGATAGATAGATAGATAGATAGATAGATAGATAGATAGATAGTAGATAGCGAGTTAGAGAGATAGATAGATTAGACTGGATAGATAGATAGATAGATAGATAGATAGATAGATAGTAGATAGATAGATAGATAGATAGATAGCAGAGTTAGATAGCTAGATAGATAGATAGTAGATAGATAATAGATAGATAGATAGATAGATAGATAGATAGATAGACTAGATGAGATAGAGAGATAGATACAGAGTTAGATAGATAGATAGATAGAGTATATAGTAGATTAGATAGCGTTAGATAGATAGATAGATAGATTAGATAGCAGAGAAGATAGATGATAGATAGATAGTAGATAGATAGATGATAGAATTGATCAGCGAGTTAGATAGATAGATAGCAAGAGTTAGAAGATAGATAGATAGATAGATAGATAGATCATACGACAGACAGAAGACGATAGATAGCATAGATAGATGAGATAGATAGATAGAAGATAGATGATAGATTAGATAGATAGCTAGATAGATAGTAGATAGATAGATAGCGAGTGAGTTAGATAGATAGATAGATGATAGATAGATAGAAGATAGCAGACAGACAGACAGACAGGCAGGACAGAAGACAGACAGATCGATAGATAGATAAGATGAGAGATAGCAGAGTTAGAGATAGATAAGATAGATAGATAGATAAGATAGATAGATAGATAGATAGATAGATAGCTAGATAGATAGATAGTTTAGGGATAAGTCAGCGTTAGTAGATAGAAGATAAGATAGATAGATAGATAGAAGTATAGATAGATAGATAGATAGATAGATAGATAGGCTAGATAAGAAGATAGATAGATAGATAGATAATAGAAGATAGATAGATATTTATAGATAGATAGCAGAGTTAGATATATAGATAGATAGATCGCTAGCATGATAGATAGATAGATGGATGAGATGTATGATGGATGGAGGATGGATGGATGGATGGATGGATGGATGGATGGAATGGATGGATGGATGGATGGATGGATGGATGATGGATGGAGGAGGGATGGCTGGATGGATGGATGGATGGATGGATGCGATTGGTGGATGGTAGCTAAAGATAGATAGATAAGATAGCTTGATAGATCGATAGCAGAGTTAGATAGAATAGATAGATAGTAGATAGATAGAGAGATAGATAGATACGATAGATAGATAGATAGATCGATAGATAGAAGGATAGATAGATCAGCAGCAGAGTTAGATAGATAGATAGATAGATAGATAGATAGATAGATTAGATAGATAGATAGATAGAAGATATATAGCAGGAGTTAGATAGATAGATAGATAGATAGACAGGAAGACAGACAGACAGGACAGAACAGACAGAAGACAGACAGACAGACGACAGACAGACAGGACAGAAAGACAGGACAGACAGATAGATAGACGATAGATAGATAGATAGATAGATAGCAGAGGTTAGATAGATAGATAGATAGATGATAGATAGATAGATCGATAGATAGGTAGATAGATAGATAGATCGATGCAGAGTTATTATAGAGCGATCGAAGATAGCTAGATAGATAGGATAGATAGATAGCTCGATAGATTAGATAGATAAGAGAGAGATAGATAGATAGATAGATAGATAGATAGATAGCAGAGTTTAGATAGATAGGATAGATAGATAGATGCTAGATAGATAGATAGATAGATAGATAGATAGATAGATAGCTAGATAGATAGATAGATAGATAGCAGAATTAGATAGATTAGATAGATAGTAGATAGATAGATAGATAGATAGATGAGATTAGATAGATAGATAGAATAATAGATAGATAGATAGATAGCAGAGTTAGATAGATAGATAGAATAGATAGTAGATAGATGATAGATAGATAGATAGTAGATAGTAGATAGATAGAAGATAGATAGATAGATAGATCGATAGATAGATAGATCGCCGAGTTAGAGTTAGATAGATAGATAGATGATAGCTAGAGTAGATAGATGGATGGACTCGGATGGATGGATGATGGATGGATTGATGGATGGATGGATGGAGTGGATGGTGATGATGGATGGATGGATGGATGGTGGAGGATAGATAGATAGATAGATAGTAGATAGTAGATAGATAGATGATAGATGATCGTAGATAGATAGATGATAGATAGATAGATAGCAGAGGTTAGATAGATAGATAGCAGAGTTGTTAGCTAGATAGAATAGATAGATAGATAGATAGATAGATCGACGATAGATAGATAGATCGATAGCAGAGTTAGATAGATAGATAGATAGATAGATAGATTAGATAGATAGATAGATAGATAGATAGATAGATAGATAGATAGATAGATAGATAGATAGATGAGATAGCGAGTTAGAGAGATTAGAATAGATAGATAGATAGATAGAATAGATAAGATAGATAGATAGATAGATAGATAGATGATAGATAGACGATAGATAGATAGGTAGATAGATAGCAGAGTTAGCTAGATAGATAGATAGATAGATAGATCGATAGATTAGATGATAGACAGACAGACAGACAGACAGACAGACAGAAGACAGACAGACAACAGACAGGACAGCAGACAGACAGACCGGACAGACCAGACAGACAGATAGATAGATAGATAGATAGCAGAGTTAGATAGATAGATAGATAGATAGATAGATAGAATAGATAGATAGATAGATAGATAGATAGATAGGATAGATAGATAGATAGATAGCAGAGTTATATAGATAGCTAGATAGATAGAAGATAGATAGATCAGATAGATAGATAGATTAAAGATAGATAGATTAGGATAGATAGATAGATTAGAAGGAGTTAGAGATAGATAGTAATATGCAGAATTAGATAGATAGATAGATAGATAGCTAGATAGATAGATAGATAGATAGATAGATAGATAGATAGATAGCAGTAGATAGATAGCTAGATAGCAGAGATAGAGAGATAGATAGTAGATAGATAATAAGATAGATAATAGATAGATGCTAGTAGATAGCAGAGGTTAGATAGATAGATAGATAGATAGATTCGATAGCTAGAAGATAGAAGCTAGATAGATAGATAGATAGGATGGATGGATGGATGGAGGATGGATGGGATAAGATGAATGGATGGAGGGATGGATGGATGGCATGGATGCATGGATTGGATGGAGGAGGAGGATGGATGGATGGAGGAGGGATAGTAGATAGATAGATAGATAGCTAGCAGAGTTAGATAGATAGATAGCAGAAGTTAGATAGATAGATGATAGATCGGATAGTAGGATAGATAGATAGATAGATAGATAGCAGAGATAGATAGATAGATAGATAGATAGATGATAGATAGATAGATTAGATAGATAGCAGAGTTAGTAGATAGATAGATAGATAGATCGATAGATAGATAGATAGATAGATAGTAGATAGATAGATAGATAGTAGAAGATAGATAGAAGCAGACGTGAGGATAGATAGATAGATAGATAGATAGATAGATAATAGACAGCACAGACAGACAGGACAGAGACAGACCAGACAGACAGACAGACAGACAGACAGACAGAAGACAGAACAGATTAGATAGATAGATAGATAGATAGATAGATTAGCCAGAGTTAGATAGATAGATAGATAGGATTAGTAGATTAGTAAGATGATAGATAGATAGATAGATAGCAGAGTTATATAGATAGATAGATAGATAGATAGCTAGATAGACGATAGCAGAGTTAGTAGATAGATCGATAGATAGATTAGGATAAGCAGAATTAGATAGATGATATATAGATAGATAGATAGCAGTTAGATAGATAGATAGATAGCAGAGATAGAAGATAGATAGATAGTAGGATGATAGATAGCAGAGTTCGATAGATTAGATAGATAGATAGATAGATAGATAGATAGATAGATAGCATCGTACATAGCGAACATAGGAATTAAGGTTGATATAACGACACTTGTCCATCAAGTCAAACCATCCCCCTGTTTTTTTTTTTTTTTTTTTTAACCCTACCTAACAGTTGATTCCAGAGGAAGCAAAAAACCCCAGCTTAAAAAAGGGGGGGAAAAAATTCCTTTTTCCTGACCTTCAAAACGGCAATCGGAAAAGTATCCCTGGATCTAACCAGACTATAGTGCATATACCAGTAATTCTCATATTTTTAGTTTTAAAACTTTCCCAGGGCCTTTTTTAAAGTTATTCAATTGAAACCTCTTGCCATTTACCGCTACCACCTCTGCTGGAAGACCAGATTTCCACGTTTCATCTCGACATATTCGCCCAACCACACACTCTACTGTAAAGAAAACCTCTCCTAACTTGAAGATGAAACTTCTTTCTTCCAACTTAAAGGATGTCCACGAGTCCTCTAAGGACCTATTAGTAAAACAATGCAAACCAGAGAGTTCACTGTATGGGCCATTAATTACTTTGTTTAAGGTTTCATGTCCCCACGCAAACGCCGCTTCTCCAATGTAAACAGCCCTAATGTCTAATCTGGCCTGCATATTAAGCCCCTTCCAATCCCCTTATTAATTTAGTTGCCCTTCTCCTGGACTGCTTTCCTTCCAAGATGTCCCTTTTGTATATGGGATTCCAAAACTGCACCGCATATTCCCAAATGATGGCCTACCAGTGCCTGTAAAGAGGGAGGAATAATATTTTTCTCTCTTGAATCTATTCCCCTCTTTATACAAGTACAATATCTTGCTAGCTCTAGCTGTTGCTACCTGGATTGTTGCTACAGCTAAGTCTGTATCTACCCAGAACCCCCAAATCTTTTCCATTTCAGATTGCACCTAACACAGAGTTATTTATGGTGTAGGTGGCAACAGGGATTATTAAATCCCAAATGCATCACCTTACATTTATCAAATTGAATCTCATCTGCCATGAGTTAGATAAAGAGATAGATAGATAGATAGATTAGAGAGATAGATAGATAGATAGATAGATAGATAGCAGAGATAGATGCAGAGCTAGATAGATAGTAGATAGATAG
>CM033472.1:221067507-221077507 GCA_019447015.1 Hymenochirus boettgeri | reverse complement strand
TACAGTGAGAACTGACAGTAAAGGTCCATACAGTGAGTACAGAGAGTAAGGTCCCATACAGTGAGAACTGGCAGTAAAGGTCCCATACAGCGAGAAACAGACAGTAAAGGTCCCATACAGTGAGAACAGACAGTATGGTCCATACAGTGAGAACAGACAGTAAAGGTCCCATTCAGTGAGAACAGACAGTAAAGGTCACATATTTTCTCTTTCTTTCTCCTGTTCTATCCTTTATCTCTCACATTCTCCTCTTTCTGCAGTCTCGTCCTCTGTCTCTCTAGTTCTTGTCTCCTGTGGTATCTATTCTATATCTCTTACATTATTATATCTTGCAGTTTCTATCATCTATCTCTCATGCTCTTTCTCTCTCCTGCAGTATCTTTACTCTTTCTCTCACTTTCCCCCTCTCTCCTGCAGGCTCATCTCTCAAACACTCTCTCTAACTGCAGTCTCTCTCTCTCACTCTACTTCAGTCTTTATACTCTGTATCTCACCCACTCTCTTTCTTGAAATCTCTATCATCTGTCTCTATCATACTCTCCTTCTCTCATGCATTATCTATCCTCTATTTCTCACTGGGGTGCTTCTAGAATTTTTGGTGCAAAAATGTGGGTATGGTTGTGGAGGTGGGGCATGGTGAATTAACAGTGTCTGGTGAATAGAGGGCTGACTTTACATTGGCTGGTGAACTGGAGGGGTGACATGACACTGTCTGGTGAACTGGAGGGCTGGCCTAACAGTGGCTGCTGAGCCCTCCAGCCTCGTGTTCAGCGGACACTGTTAGTTCAGCCTTACAGTTTCCCAGCCACTGTTAGCTCAACCCTCAGTTCAGCAGACACTGTTAGGTCACTGTATGTTGGCATATAGATACCACATAAAAGGTGGTAATATATGTGCCAAAAGGAGTGTCCCCAGAGACTGGTATATTCAAGTTTGCCCACAGTGAGTTTGACTGGTACATACAAATTGCCCATAGAGTGACTGGTACATACAAGTTTTCATACAGTGACCAGTACATACAAATTTGACCACATTGACTGGTAAAATAAGTTTGCACACAGTGACTGGTACGTATAATATTGCCCACCGTGTGACTGATACATATAATATTGCCCACAGCGTGGACTAGTATGTTTAATAGTGCCCATGGTGTGCCAGGTACATTTAATAGTGCCCCAAGTGTGACTGGTACATTTAATAGTGCCACACTTTGACTGGTACATTTAATAGTGCCCACAGTGGGACTGGTACATTTAATAGTGCCCACAGGTACTTTAATAGTGCCCACGGTGGGACTGGAAATATAATAGTGCCCATAGTGAGACTGGTACATTTAATAGTGCCCACAGTGGTGAATGGTACATTTAATATTGCCCTCAGTGTGACTGGTACATTAATAGTTCCCACAGTGTGACTGGTACATTTAATAGTGCAAATGCACAAGCATACCAAAATAGCAACTGCCTGTACTAGATAGGTGCAATCCTCACAGCCCCTTACCCCAAGGGCCAATGCAATCCTACTTATTAAAGAATTATTTTTTTTTACAAAATCCTAGCAAAAATACTGGCCAACAGGCTAAAGAAAGTGATACAGCTAATTATCATACGACCAAACTGGCTTCATGCCAGGAAAGTCAGCCAGGTAGACCACGACCTTTCGGGATCCAGAACAATGTTATCATTAGATGCGCAGAAAGCGTTTGATTTTGTCGAGTGGCCTTTTGTGGTCCTGTTTACACAAATTTTGGTTTGGACCTCATACAGAAAATGGTCCAACTCCTATATGCTCAGCCCACTGCTGTGATACGGTAAAGGGCGAGTGCTCATCCCCCTTCCCACTGACCAGAGGAACTCGCCAGGATGCCCCTTGTCCCCATACTCTTCGTTTTAGCTATTGAACCCTAGCCATTCAACTAAGGACATGCCCCAAATACAAGGGCTGAGTATTGGACAACATTCCTCGCTTTTGAGCCTATACCTGATTCTGTACCTGGCGGACTTGCAGGATCCCTAGTCAAACATACCAGATAGTAAGAACTGTGGCCCTGCTACTGGATTGTACATAACTGGAATAAATCGTATCTCTTCCCAATAGATCTCAACCTATACTCCCTCCTCGATAAGAAATCTCATCCAATTGCTGAAGAATTTAAATATCTCGGTATCATAATAACTAAAACAACAGACCATTTTGTCGAACGAAATATAACTCCACTACTAGACCTAATTAAATCAAAAGTTAAACTTGGAAAAACCTCCCTATAAATCTTATTGGCAAGATTAATCTAATTAAGATAATACTATCCCCAAAATCCTGTATATATTACAACACAGTGCAAACTATTTACTCCCCTCTTTCTTCAAAGAACTCAACAGCCACTTGATCTCATATCTATGGGGTGCAGGTAGGCGAGAACAAAGCTTATCAAACACTCAGAGGGACTAGCTCTCCCAGATTTTCACCCTATTACTGGCGGACAAACTCAAGTACTATAAAACATGGATACACATGACGACACACATTAAACCTACATACAACACAGAACCACTCTACAGGCATACCTACCTACTCACCCTCACATTCCTTAATTTCCCTCATAATAAACTTCCCTGGAAGGCACGGAACTACATAAACAGAATTCCAAGTGTGGAGAAACACAATTCGGATCCTGAAAATACAGATATACCAGAAAACACTCCACTATGGCATAACAACAAATACCCTCCTGCCTTCCCTGCAGTAACAATCTGGGAAGCTATCAACATTCATAATTTGGGCAGGTGATACGCAACAATAGGCTGATATCATTTCAAGAGCTTCAAACTGGTATAAAAGTTCCCAATAATTATGTTTCGATATCTGCAACTTAAATACTGTTTTATATCTGAATTCAAACAACTAATATACAAGTAACCGAACACCCAATGGGCAGATAATTAAAAGTGAGGAAGAGAAACGTCTGATATCAAGGTTATACTCCTGTCTACTAACCGCTAAAATTAAACGAGAATAACAGTATCATAAACAAGTGGCAGAGGTACATACCTGATATAACCGAAGATGATTGGGATGAGTTGGCAGAAACACATACGCATGTCTCACCAACAGCCCCCACAAAACTCATGCAATATTATATTCTCCACCAGGTATATCTATCACCATATAGACTAGCCAAAATATCTCCTACATACTCAGCATCCTGCCCCAAATGCCAACACACCCCAGCTGATTTTTGGCACCTTATTTGGCAGTGCCCTAGGGTCTCTAGATTCGGGATAAAGTCTTAACTTTCCTAAACAATAAATGTCAAGTATCAGTTTCTAGGGACCCAAATGTGTATACTGGGAATCACAGACCTCTGGAACAATACTCAACTAACTTTCTTGAGGCAAACCATCTTCTAGCCAGGAGATCTAATGCTATCATGGATGTTACAGGAACCTCCGAAATTTAAAGCCTGGAAAGCAATTGTAGCTCATATGCTACCATTCCTAAATTTAATATATATAAATAGAGGAAATACCCTCAAATTCGAGAGAATTTGGGCCCCGTGGTACGACTCCATGGCTTGCGTGTATTTGGAGGCCCAGACCCTGGATACCTTGTGCCCCTACAGAAGGATAGTCCAATGAACTTTCCCCTACTAGCTAAATTGCTATAAGATATTATATAACACTTGCTAAATAAAGGAAATAATGTGCGATTATTGTACTGGAAAATAGTAATGTAAACTGCATCCCCTTGCTTATGCAAATAAGGAATACCCCTTTTCCCCAACACCCCCCTCCCCTGATGGTAATTGTTATGCAATCCCCTTTCTCGGTTAAATGATATCTCAAAATGTTTAATATACTGTATAGATCTAGATGATATGTATAAAACAACAATATGATGAACAAAATGTAAAAACCCTTCTCTTTTGATGTATAAAAGATAATTTTGTAAATATATGATATGTATCGCTAGATGCTGAAATAAATAAAATTGGTTAAAAAAAAAAAGAATTATTTTTTGAAAGATTATTTATTGAGCAAAAACATAAAACGTTGAAACGAAACGTTGAAAGGTTTGAACTCAGTTCTGGTGATGGCAGGAGAGACAAGATCACAACAGCAAAAGGGCAATGAATGGACTTTCTGGGTGCTTTTCACTCTTGACGTGCTATCATGGCGGCCACGCTTTACGTTTAAGTTGTGAACACAAACAACTGCGCTTTCACCCTGCCTCATGGGAAGATGGCCCTGACAGGCAGATAAGATAGATAAAGACAGAGAGATAGATTGACTGATAGAAAGAGAGCGGTTTGGATAGATTAGATTGCGGTTTAGATACACATGTACATATGCACATAAGAGTTTGAGATCAGTGACAGTGACTTTTAACCCCTATATTACAACATTGGAGTTTGAGATGCTGACACAGTGACTATTAACCCCTACATAACCACATACGAGTTTGAGATCAGTGACAGTCACTATTAACCCCTACATTACCACATAGGAGTCCAAGATCAGTGACAGCGACTTTTAACCCCTACATTTCCACATAGGAGTCCGAGATCAGTGAGTGACTTTTAACCCCTACATTACCACATAGGAGTCTGAGATCAGTGAGAGTAACTTTTAACCCCTACATTACACCATAGGAGTTTGAGATCAGCGACAGTGATTTTTAACCCCACATTACCACACTGGAATCTGAGATCAGTGACAGTGACTATTATCCCCTACATTACCACATTGGAATCCGAGATCACTGACAGTGATATTAACCCCTACATTACCACACTGGAGTCTAAGATCAATGGAAGTGACTATTAACCCCTACATTACCACCTAGGAGTCTGAGATCAGTGAGAATAACTTTTAACCCCTACATTACCACATAGGAGTCTGAGATCATCGTGACAATGAATTTAATCCCTGCATTACCAAACTGGAGTCAGTGAAAGTGACTATTAACCCATACATTACACATAGGAGTTTGAGATCATGACAGTGATTTTTAACCCTTACATTACCACACTGGAATCTGAGATCAGTGACAGTGACTATTTATCCCCTACATTACCACATTGGAATCCGAGATCAGTGACGTGACTATTAATCCCTACATTACCACATTGGAATCTAAGATAATGGAAGTGACTATAACCCCTACATTACCACATAGGAGTCTAAGATCAATGGAGTGATAATTAACCCCTACATACCAAATAAGCATCTGAGATCAGTGACAGTGACTATTAACCCCTACATTACCACATAGGAGTTTGAAATCAGTGACAGTGATTTTTAACCCCTACATTACCACACTGGAATCTGAGATCAGTGACAGTGACTATTATCCCCTACATACCACATTGGAATCCGAGATCAGTGACAGTGACTATTAACTCCTACATTACCACATTGGAGTCTAAGATCAATGGAAGTGACTATTACCCCTACATTACCACATAGGAGTTCGAGTTTGAGATCAGTGACAGTGATTTTTAACCCCTACATTACCACATTGGAGTCTAAGATCAATGGAAGTGACTATTAAAGGGGTTTAAATCACTGTCATGATCTCAAAATCCTATGTGGTAATGTAGGGGTTAATAGTCACTGTCACTGATCTCAGTCGCTTATGTGGTAATGTAGGGGTTAATAATCACTCTCATTGATCTCAGACTCCTATGTGGTAATGTAGGGTTAATAGTCACTTCCATTGATCTTAGACTCCAATGTGGTAATGTAGGAGTTAATAGTCATGTCACTGATCTCGGATTCCAATGTGGTAATGTAGGGGATAATAGTCACTGTCACTGATCTCAGATTCCAGTGTGGTAATGTAGGGGTTAAAAATCACTGTCACTGATTTCAAACTCCTATGTGGTAATGTAGGGTAATAGTCACTGTCACTGATCTCAGATGCTTATTTGGTAATGTAGGGGTTAATTATCACTCTCATTGATCTTAGACTCCTATGTGTGTAATGTAGGGGTTAATAGTCACTTCATTGATCTAGATTCCAATGTGGTAATGTAGGGATAATAGTCACTGTCACTGATCTCGGATTCCAATGTGGTAATGTAGGGGATAAATAGTCACTGTCACTGATCTCAGATTCCAGTGTGGTAATGTAAGGGTTAAAAATCACTGTCACTGATCTCAAACTCCTATGTGGTAATGGATGGGTTAATAGTCACTTTCACTGACTCCAGTTTGGTAATGCAGGGATTAAAATTCATTGTCACTGATCTCAGACTCCTATGTGGTAATGTAGGGGTTAAAGTTATTCTCACTGATCTCAGACTCCAGGTGGAATGTAGGGGTTAATAGTCACTTCCCATTGATCTTAGACTCCAGTGTGGTAATGTAGGGGTTAATAGTCACTGTCAGTGATCTCGGATTCCAATGTGGTAAGTAGGGGATAATAGTCACTGTCACTGATTCAGATTCCAGTGTGGTAATGTAGGGGTTAAAAATCACTGTCGTGATCTCAAACTCCTATGTGGTAATGTAGGGGTTAAAAGTACTCTCACTGATCTCAGACTCCTATGGGTAATGTAGGGGTTAAAAGTCACTGTCACTGATCTGGACTCCTATGTGGAAATGGAGGGGTTAAAAGTCGCTGTCACTGATCTTGGACTCCTATGTGGTAATGTAGGGGTTAATAGTGACTGTCACTGATCTCAAATCGTATGTGGTTATGTAGGGGTTAATAGGCACTGTGTGCAATCTCAAACTCAATGTTGTAATATAGGGGTTAAAAGTCACTGTCACTGATCTCAAACTTATGTGCATATGTACATGTGTATCTAAACCGCAATCTAATCATCCAAACCGCTCTCTTTCTATCAGTCAATCTATCTCTCTGTCTTTATCTATCTTATCTGCCTGTCAGGGCCATCTTTCCCATGAGGCAAGGTGAGAAGCGCAGTTGTTTGTGTTCACAACTTAAACGTAAAGCGTGGCCGCCATGATAGCACGTACAAGAGTGAAAAGCACCCAGAAAGTCCATTCATTGCCCTTTTGCTGGTGTGGATCTTGTCTCTGCCTGCCATCACCAGAACTGAGTTCAAACCTTTCAACGTTTCGTTTCAACGTTTTATGTTTTTGCTCATAAATAATCTTCAAAAAAATATTCTTTTTTTTTTTAACCAATTTTATTTATTTCAGCATCTAGCGATACATATCATATATTTACAAAATTATCTTTATACAATCAAAAGAGAAGGGTTTTTACATTTTGTTCATCATATTGTTGTTTTACATATCATCTAGATCTATAACGTATATTAAACATTTTGAGATATCATTTAACGAGGAAAGGGGATTAGCATAACAATTACCATCAGGGGAGGGGGGTGTGGGGAAAAGGGGTATTCCTTATTGCATAAGCAAGGGGTAATGCAGTTTACATTACTATTTTTCCAGTACAATAATCGCACATTATTTCCTTTATTTAGCAAGTGTTATATAATATCTTATAGCAATTTAGCTAGTAGGGGAAAGTTCATTGGACTGATCCTTCTGTAGGGGCACAAGGTATCCAGGGTCTGGGCCTCCAAATACACGCAAGCCATGGAGTCGTACCACGGGGCCCAAATTCTCTCGAATTTGAGGGTATTTCTATATTATATATATTAAATTTAAGGATGGTAGCATATGAGCTACAATTGCTTTCCAGGCTTTAAATTTCGGAGGTTCCTGTAAAACCCATGATAGATTAGTACTCTCCTGGCATAGAAGATGGTTTGCCTCAAGAAAGTTAGTGAGTATTGTTCCAGAGGTCTGTGTATTCCCAGTATACACATTTTGGGGTCCCGAAACATGATACTTGACATTTATTGTTAGGAAAGTTAAGACTTTATCCCAGAATCTAGAGACCCTAGGGCAATGCCAAAATAAGGTGCCAAAAATCAGCTGGGGTGTGTTGGCATTTGGGGGCAGGATGCTGAGTATGTAGGAGATATTTTGGCTAGTCTATATGGTGATAGATATACCTGGTGGAGAATATAATATTGCATGAGTTTGTTGGGGGCTGTTGGTGAGACATGCGTATGTGTTTCTGCCAACTCATCCCAATCATCTTCGGTTATATCAGGTATGTACCTCTGCCACTTGTTTATGATAATGTATTTCCGTTTATTTTAGCGGTTAGTAGACAGGAGTATAACCTTGATATCAGACGTTTCTCTTCCTCACTTTTAATTATCTTGCCCATTGGGTGTTCGGTTACTTGTATATTAGTTGTTGGAATTCAGATATAAAACAGTATTTAAGTTGAGAGTATCGAAACATAATTATTGGGAACTTTATACTCAGTTTGAAGCTCTTGAAATGATATCAGCCTATTGTTGCGTATCACCTGCCCAAATTATGATGTTGATAGCTTCCCAGATTGTTACTGCAGGGAAGGCAGGAGGGTATTTGTTGTTATGCCATAGTGGAGTGTTTTCTGGTATATTGTATATTCAGGATCCGAATTGTTTGTTTCCACACTTGGAATTTCTGTTATGTAGTTCCGTGCCTTCCAGTGGAAGTTTATTATGAGGGAAATTAAGGAATGTGTAGGGGTGTAGGGGTAGGTATGCCTGTAGGAGTGGTTCTGTGTTGTATGTAGGTTTAATGTGTGTCGTCATGTGTATCCATGTTTTATAGTACTTGAGTTGTCCCGCCAGATAATAGAGGTGAAAATTGGGAGAGCTAGTCCCTCTGAGTGTTTGATAAGCTTTGTTCTCGCTCTACCTGCACCCCATAGATATGAGATCAAGTGGCGTTGGAGTTCTTTGAAGAGAAAGAGGGGAGTAAATAGTTGCACTGTGTTGTAATAATTACAGGATTTTGGGGAGTGTATTATCTTAATTAGATTAATCTTGCCAATAAGATTTATAGGGAGGTGTTTCCAAGTTTTAACTTTGATTAATTAGGTCTAGTAGTGGAGTTATATTTCGTTCGACAAAATGGGTCTGTTGTTTTAGTTATTATGATACCGAGATATTTAAATTCTTCAGCAATTGGGATGAGATTTCTATCTGAGGAGGGAGTATAGGGTTGAGATCTATTGGGAAGAGATACGATTTATTCCAGTTAATGTACAATCCAGTAGCAGGGCACAGTTCTTAACTATCTGGTATGTTGTGACTAGGGATTCCTGCAAGTCCGCCAGGTACAGAATCAGGTAAGGCTCAAAAGCGAGGAATGTTGTCCAATAATCAGCCCTTGTATTTGGGGCATGTCCTTAGTTGAATGGCTAGGGTTCAATAGCTAAACGAAGAAGTATGGGGACAAGGGGCATCCCTGGCGAGTTCCTCTGGTCAGTGGGAAGGGGGATGAGCACTCGCCCTTTACCAGTATCACAGCAGTGGGTGAGCATATAGGAGTTGGACCCATTTTCTGTAGATGGTCCAAACCCAAATTTGTGTAAACAGGACCACAAAAAGGGCCACTCGACAAAATCAAACGCTTTCTGCGCATCTAATGATAACATTGTTCTGGATCCCGAAAGGTCGTGGTCTACCTGGCTGACTTTCCTGGCATGAAGCCAGTTTGGTCTGGATGAATAATTAGCTGTATCACTTTCTGTAGCCTGTTGGCCAGTATTTTTGCTAGGATTTTGTAACAAAAAATAATTCTTTAATAAGTAGGATTGCATTGGCCTTGGGGTAAGGGGCTGTGAGGATTGCACCTATCTAGTACAGGCAGTTGCTATTTGGTATGCTTGTGCATTTGCACTATTAAATGTACCAGTCACACTGTGGGAACTATTAAATGTACCAGTCACACTGAGGGCAATATTAAATGTACCATTCACACTGTGGGCACTATTAAATGTACCAGTCTCACTATGGGCACTATTATATGTACCAGTCCCACCGTGGGCACTATAATGTACCTGTGGGCACTATTAAATGTACCAGTCCCACTGTGGGCACTATTAAATGTACCAGTCAAAGTGTGGCACATTTAAATGTACCAGTCACATTGGGGCACTATTAAATGTACCT